>JAWRVF010001655.1:0-52510 GCA_036785485.1 Physcomitrellopsis africana | reverse complement strand
GTATTTTAGAGAAAAGCATGTACATGTGCATTGGACTCTAATGTTTAGTAGGTAGTTAGTTATGTGATCCTAACAGTTTAATTCAATGCGGATAGTCTCTCTCTATATTCGAATCTCTATTTACAGATTTACTCTGGACAGTATTGGTAGAGTAAGTGAAACAAACAAGAACAACAACGCCAAATTGACACTTTTTAAAGTTCAAAGATATCCCATATTTATTACATTGATCCAAATATTTATCAAGACATTCCAAATAGTCAACTATTGTACTAAATGTATACAAATTATCTAAAAATATCTCCATTGACAATTATAAATAATCTTGAAATGCTTGTGTCATTATCCTTTGAAATGTGGCTGGGGCGTTACATAATCCAAATGGCATCACCTTATAAGCAAATGTGCTCCAATCCGTAGTGAAAGTAGTTTTTAACTAATCCTCCGCTATAATTTTAATTTGATTGTAATCCAAAAATCTATCCAAAAAAGAGTAATATTCATATCCGGCTGTTGCATCCAATATACTATCCATAGAAGATAAAGAAAATAATCCTTCTTGGTATCTGCGTTTAATTTATTAAAGTCTTGACAAATTCAAATTTTTCTATTCTTCTTCGATACTATCACAATTGGTGAATTCCATTTATTATACGATATTAGATATATGAAGCCCACGTCTAAAAATTTATCCACTTTTTCTTTTACCATGAAGAAATATTTTGGATTAAGGTAGTGTTGTCTTTGATAAAATGGTATAGGATCCTCTTCTAAAGTAATTTGATGCTCACAAACTTTAGTAGGAATACCTTTTAAGTCCGCATACGACTAAGCAAATGTAGATTTATGACTTAGGAAGAAATCTTCTCAATTTTTTAGTCCTTATTCCATAATATTGGTATATACTTTGATCTTCTACGGTGTTTTATTGGTGCCCAAATTAATAAATTGGTACACTGATTCCGCAACAACTTCTAATTTGATTTTTTTCTCGTGTTTTAAATCCCTTATATAATCCAAAAAATTGGAACTATCCAATTCTGGTTCCAATGTACTAACTTCATTAACCACAAGATTATTCATCCAACTGCCAATAGCATGATCAGAGTTTGATGTATCCTCTAGATATACCAAATATTCTCTGGGTCCTCCATATCGGTATAACATGCCTTGCTTCTGTATGTGAATTGGATCATCACCAACTTGTATTGAATTGATAACTTCATCATATTCTACATCAGATTGATCTTCATTGTCAAATGTCATCTCTGAATTCAAAATTTGAGATTCTCCATGATATTGAACTGGATACATATATAAAATAATCTAGTCTCTACTCTTTCCAATAGTCAACGTTCTACAATCCCAATGGTTCTTAGCTTTGGCTTGATATAGCCACGGCCAATCTAATACAATTGGATATGATAATGTAAAATTCTGTAATCGGAAAATAATATAATCAATTTTATATATGATTCTTGTAATAGCAGTATCAATATTGTGAAGAATATCTATAGGCTTTATGCGACTATGGTCGGCCATTCTCAATATCAAAGTCGTAGATAATAATTGAGCTAAATCCAAATTCTCCATTGTATCTGCAGTCATCAAAATTTACACTAGAATCCCCATCTACTTGAACTCCGGAAATAAAAATACCATCAATGGATACATCAATAGTCAGTGGGCTTGGATTGATATTCAAACTAACTTCACAAATTTCTTTATTAAGAGTCCTACATCATATTAATGAGAAAGTCAATGTAAAACAACATTCTGGTGTAAGTACTAACAATTGCTTCATAAAAATTGAAGTTTTAATTTCATCCAAATCTTTTAAAATATCATACGATTTTATATTGGCAGTGATTTCTAAGGCCCTCTTCTTTTTCATTGGTTTCAATTTAATGTGTAGACTATTGAATTAAATGGATGTAGATTATTTAATTAGGATTGATTTTAAAAAAAAATTCAGTGAATAATTTATATAGAAATATCAAGAGTTGACAAAAATGATGAATTTGGTACAAATGAGGCATATAGGATCATTAAATGCTTATGTCCATGATTTTAGTACTAAAATAAATGTTATACTTACGATAGATGAATTCTCTAAAAAATGCATCTTCTTTAGCAGGTATAACTTAGATCTAAAGGGGGTAATAAATTTAGACTTACATAGCATCTTTGTTAGAAGGATTTTGAAGCTAAGCTTTTGTATGAGTATTTGTTAGCTTGATAATTTTATATAAAGCTATAGAACTTTTTATTTGAAGTAAAAATGAACAAGTTAAAGATTTGGAAGTAATAAGGTGTGGTGCTACTATTGAAATTGGAGATATTATCTTTAATAAGCCATATTTGCTATTTTATAAGAAATCTTTATTTAAGCTTTAGAAGATTTATAATACATCTTATTAGCTTTCGAATGAGATATAGCACATCCAATGCAAAGTTATATTGGAATCACAGCATTAATTTAAAAAATGGCTTTATTTTATGAAAATATTATGTAAATAAATAATTATATATAATATATGTATAATATCTAATCATAATATATATGAATAATCATACACTTGTATTATATGTATTAAATAAATAATATATATATATATATATATACATAATTTATATATAAAGATATATATATTTTTTATATATATATCTTTTTTAAGTAATATATTTTTAATTATGATATTAAAAAAATTAAAAATTTCTTTAAAAATATAAGATTTTTTTTTTCTTTAAAAAAATTAGATTTATATAATATAATTATTCTTTATATCTTAAATCAAATCTAATTATTATTAGAAATCCAATATTTTTCCAAGGCAGTTTCTTTCTATATGACAATGGACCAAATGGTGAGGCATACGACAAGATTAGTAGCTATAGATTATTCTCAAGTTGCTAAAGTGGATTTTAATGAAACTTTTGCTCTCGTTGCCAAATTCACCACCATTAGGTGTATACTTACAATTGGAGCTGCCATTGACTTAGAAATGCATCAAATGGATGTAAAGATGGCTTTCTTAAATAGAGAGTTGAAGGAAGACATCCACATGAATCAATGCAAGGATTTTATTGAAAAAAGGAAGGAACATCTTGTCTACAAATTTAAAAAATCATTGTATGGCCTCAAACAATCTTAAAGAGCATGATATCAATAAATTGATTTGTTGTTCACAAGTGAAGGCTTTTCCAAAAGCCAAGCAATCACTCTTTGTACATCAAGCAAACAAATGAGTATATATTGATTGTCATCATTTATATAGATGATTTGATCATCTTAGCAAACAATGTGAATAAGTTAAGCTGACTCAAGTCCAAACTTGAAAAAGAATTTGAAATAAATAATTTTGTTAAATTATACTTTTGTTTTAAAATTGAATTTGAGAGAAATAAGATAGCTTGCACCATCACCATGAGCCAAAGGCAATGCCTTGAAGAAATACTTAAGTACTTCAACATAGAAGATTGTAAATCCATTAAAACTCCATTTGATATAAATTTCAAGTTGTTGAAGCTTTTGTGGGAGGACTATGGAGCAATTTAAGCGGAGATGGATGGCATTCCAAATAAAGTAGGAATAGGATCATTCATGTATGTAATGATAGGTATACATACTAATCTTACAATTTTGGTGAATATTGTGAGTCAGTTAATGTCAAGGCCTAGTCCTTCTCATTAGATGGCTATAAAATATATCATACAATATTTAAAAGGTACTTTAACTTCAAATTATGTTTTGGAGGCAAAGACATTGCATTAAAAGGATTTTATAATGTGAATTAGATAAGAGATATAAATGAACAAAGATCTATTAAGGGATATGTATTCCTTATTGGTATTGAAGTGATTTCTTAGAATTATAAGAGGCAATCCACCATTACCTTGTCTACCATAGAGGCAAAGTATATGGCCACTAGTCATTATACTAAGGAGGCCATTTGGTTAAGGCAATTATTGGCAGATGTAGGATTTATGTAAAAAGGAGCAACAATCATCATATGTGATAATCAAGGATGTATTGCACTTGCCAAAAATCTTACGCACAACTCTGACACAAAATACATTAATGTGCAATATTACTTTATTTAAAAGAAGTTGGAGAATGGAGAAATATGCTTGAAGTATTATCCAACAGAAAATATGGTGGTGGATGTACTTACAAAATCACTTACAAAAGATTGGTATCTAATATTAACATAAGTAATGGAATTAGAAGCATTTCACTATTTACAAAGTGGAAATATTAAGAATTATATTAGAAATAGGAATTACAAGTAATCAAGTTATGTTGAGCCTACAAACATATTAAAATAAGGAAGAAGAAATAAGTCTATGAAATATTTTATATTATTTATAAGCAAGTGTATTTCGAAAGGAAATAAAGATCAAAAGTAAAGATGGGGTGGTATCTCATTTCAAGCATTGTTTCTCATATCTTGTTTATATTGTTTGCTTGTGCAATCATTTTTCTATCCTATTGTATTTTAATACAAATATATATTAATTAATTATTATGAAGGTCTTTTAAAATTATTTTTGATAATATATATATATATATATATATTTAGATAATTTTTGTATCTATAATAATCAATCTAAATATTTAAAAATAATTAAATCTTATTTTATCAAATGCTAGGAATTTCATATCAGTCTTAATTCTAATAAATATCTTTTTTTAGCCTATTTCAGTATTATTTTAGAATATATCATATCAAAGGTCAAAAAAATGCTTAACTATAAGAAGATTAAAGCTATTTAAAAGATGCCTTGACCACATTGTTATAACAAGAGTCCACCTAGAATAATGAATAGAATCCTTTTTGCAATTAGATAGACACTTGTTTCCTCAAATCTTAGCTTTTAGTCTAAGATCTTAAGGCTCATATAAAATCTAATTTTAATGATCATAAGATGATCATCTCCAAAGTTGATGCTCTATACATTCTTAAAATCGAATTTTTTGGTCTATTCCATTCATCCAAATTGTTGATCATCTCCACTTCATCTTTTTTTTCTTATCCCTTGTTGCCTTCAATTGAATGTTTTGAGTTAAATGTTGTTTGTTTTTGTATTGGGATAGACATTTGATTCTCTTTGCTTTAAAATTCAACTTGTATCAAAGTTAAAGTAATCAAGCTGTTAGATTAGAATTTAAAATAATTACTTTGAAGCAAATTCATTTTGATTAAATTGATTTAGTCAAGTAAATCAATTTTGTTTGTTGGAACAAAAGTGTCCAACATAACAACTTTATCCATTGAATTAACTCTACCTATTATATTGATATCATCAATTAAATTATCTTCATCAATTATTTTGTCTTTAATAGTCAAGTCATCATTAATAAATGGAGTGATTTTATCATTGACTTTAAAGTCATCAATTATATTTATTTTATTAATTGATTTGACTATATTATTTAAATTGATTTCATTTATTGGATTGATTATAATACTCAAACTTTGTTAGTTTGTTGCCAAACTTTGTTAGTTGGATTGATTTCATCAATTCATAGAGTGGACTCATCAATCAAATCGTCTTTAACAATAGAATTGACTTCATTAGTTAGGCCATCTTTAATAATTTAATTGATTCCACTAGTCTGATCAATTCCATCATTTTAATTGGCTTTCATAGTTAGATTGATGCATGTTTCTTCAATTGATTATTGTTCCATAGATGATAAGATTTTTTTATAATTAAATTATAAAGTGTAAATTCTTTAAATGATTTTTTCAACCAAATAATATAATATTTTATTAAATATATATAATTCTAAAGTAGAATATTTTCTTTAATTAAATAAAATTTATATGAATTATTTTTATTTCAAAGACCATTTATTTTTTAAAAATACCTCCATAAATATAAATAATATCTATATTATTATTTTAGAATATATAATTCAAAGCTCCATTAATATTATTGAAATTGAATCATTTTACATGCTATAATCAATTAATTATAAAATATATAAATGACTTATTTACTTTTGATTGGATTCATTTTAGCATTGTTACTACCATATATTTGAATCAATAAATTTTGTTCAATCAATATTATTTCATCTTAACTATAAGAGCCTATTAAGTCTTCTTTGCTTGATCTTTTTATTGATTCAATGGATGTACCTAATCTTTTACAACCTTCACATTGATTATGCTCTTCTATCTATTGGTTACTTGTCAAGTCTTGCTTTGTGAGTCATCCAAGTCATCCATAACTTGGATTAAGACTCACTTAGCATTTATATTATATATTAGATGAGGATATAATGATTAATATTTATAATTGAGCTCATTTTGGCTTTAAGCCAAGAAAATATATTAGTTTAAAGATGAATTATTATTAGTAGAAGTAAGTTCAAGGCAAATCTAAGAAGTTATTATTTGATATTTAGAATACTAAATAAATGATAAAGATTATCAAAGACTAAATCAATATTAAAGACCAATTAAAGATCAAGTTGAAAACAATTTGAAAAAAAATACAAAGGCTTCAAAGTAAAAATCATGTATACAATTAGTTTATGATTAATAGGAATCAGATGAAGTAAATAAGATGCAAAGGCATGATAAAAAAGTAGGACTAATCCTATTTGATTAAATTAAGTTATTTTAGGATAAAAGGATTTGGAAGCAAGTTAGGGCAAGGTTTTAGGAAGGTGGCTTGATTTTGGCCACCCCTCTTATAAACACAATCAATAATCCATTTACTTATTTAGCTCAAAATTTTATTATTTTTATCATTCTTGTTTAGTTTTAATATTAATTTAATCCAATTGTAGTAGCAAAGATACCAAAAGTATCAAATATAGATATAAGCCTATTAAGACTACTAATCAATCTAATAATATATAATTATTAGTGATAAGTTAGAAAAAATGCCACCAAGCCAATCTTTGAAATTATTTAGAAGGTTCTATCTTATCATAATAGAAAAATCATCACTTTAAAAAATTATAATTAATTAATTTTTATTTTAGTATTATATCTCTTAGTAATCTATTAAGAGTTTGTCCTTCTTTTTCTTTCATGGTAATAAATAATAAATAAAAATATCATATTGAAATGTAAGAAAGATTGGCAATATAATTCAAAGATAATGTAATTTGATATGGAATTGGACATGTGAATAATCTATTCTGATTGGAAAATATGTCTTAAATACAATGGTGTATTTATTTTGGCCGAAAAAATATTTGTATAGTTCCTATGATGGCCATTATCCTTATTATTGAGAATTGATTATTGAGTCAATTAGGGCCATTGATCTAGATTAGGGCCTCTTGGCTCTCAAGGGTGGAGATGTAGCTTCCATTCTTAGATCTTAGGACACTTATATTAGAAGGCTCACGTGGTTGAGCTCTCTTGCTCTCTCTCTCTCTCTTTTTGAAATGAGCAAAGCCATGCCCAAATGGTTTTTTTTCTTTAGTTTAAATCCTCAAATTTAGTTTTTGATTTTTACTTGTTATTTCATTTATTACTTGAAATTAGGAGATGAAATTTTAAGAGATAGTAGATCTAGTTGTTGCGCTTCCAAAGACACTAAGATCATAAGATTTGGAGGTGTGAGAAAGGTGTGGCATTTATTTTAGTAGCAAGAGATTTATTACCTTCATAGTTTTCGTAATATAATTTTGACTAAATACTCTTCACTACTCATAACTCATATGAATTTGAGATTTGACATGCTGAATAAACATAAAGTTTTATTTTGATAGCCACAAAGTATATTAGATTTGAAGTTCAAATGAGGTCATGGCGGCCATTTTTGTACAAAGGGATCTACTACCATACTAAGTTGAAACTATGACTTTGGAGCTCTGATATTGAAGGATAAGATTTGGAACATCAAGAAGAATTGGAAGGTGGCCTTTGGAGAAAAGATGCTACATCAAGTCAAATCTTTAAAGAACGTAAGCTTGCTAGGAGGTGAATTGTAACAAAGTCGTGACATATATTTGAATAGATAGGGGTTCTTAGATAGAGTAGTATCAATCAGTGAAGTTTTAAGTAATGATGCTTCAAACTCACTTAAGCTTTGAAGGCAAAATTTATTAAACAAGGAGCGCCTTTAAATCTAGTTTTCAAAAAGCTAAGGTTTGTTACAAGGCAATCATTGATCAAGCAATGGCAGCGATTTTGGTGAAAGGAGATAGCTGCCAAAATATGGAAGGTGATGCCTCTTAGTTTTTTTCTTCAACTTTGGATGTATTTGTGATGAATTAATGTAATTTGATGAATAATTGATCAAGATAATAAATGGACTTGTAGATGAATAAAAATAAATAGATGGTTTTTATAGATGTTTATTGGATGAATAATTTCTATAGATGATAATTAGATGAAAAATTTCTATAAATGATAATTAGATGAATAATTACTATAGATAATAATTAGATGAATAATTTCTATGGATGAATAAACTTTGATGATGGTAACAGGCAATTTTTCCTTCTAAAAATTACCCGAATAACTAGATGGTAGGGTCGCTGAATAATAATAATGAACGACCATCATTGAGTTCAACCACTCAATTAACTACTCTAGATTGGTTGCCAATGGGAATTTGGTCGGATTGTGTTTGGGCAATCCTTCCCATTAGATTTGCTTAAACCTGTCAAGCTTATTTATTTATTCTTATCAACTGTTCAGATTGGTCGATGAGGTTTCTTTTAGCCCGTCTCGACCTGAACCTAGTCTACCAATAATACTCTTTAGTTGGGTGTATGCCTCGACTGATCGAGATATCTTAGTATATCTCATACTGTTCTGAGATCAGTGTATGGTGGATTCGGACAAGCTCAGAAACCTTTAAATCTTAATTTATTTCCTTTGAAGAAATACACACATTGAAGTCGGACTATCTCTATGACCTGTTCAACTTCTAGACCTCTACATCGATTTCATTCTACGTTATTTACTAAGAAGAAAATCTGGAAGTATACACCGTAATGAAAAATGTCATTCCTAAAGAAAGAAAGAGAGTCTCAGAGCTCGGCTTTTTATCCTCCCGAGTCGAGGATCCGACCTGCCCCTACTCCCTAAGGACCGTTATCCAGACCTAATCAAGTCGGCTGGGATACCCTAATGGTCCGTCCGTGATTGATTTTATCCCGGATTAATCTCCCTTTAACACTACCCCCCTTCTAAACTGAGTTCTGTCCGCAGAACTCATAGTTTGAAAGAATATAACAAACAAAAAATAATAATAATATTGCATAAATATACTACTTAGTTGGCTCCTGTACTCCTCGGTTGGTACTTGGATTCTCCTGCTCCTGTAGATGCTACTGCTCCCGTTCGGCTCCTTCCGACTAAGTGTCAAAGGAGTATTGGATCCCGGGATGTTCTCAGACCATTCAATTGAGTTGTCGTTCAGCTGCTTCTAGATCCTCTTGAAATCCAGTGACATACCTAGTGATGTCCTTCTTCCGACTTTGAATATACGCCCGGATGTTCTATCAAACGCGGCTTAAGAGATTGGCTTTGAGAGCTTCAACTTCCATTCAAACATTAGCTAATTCCACTAAAGTAGTTTGGGCCTCTTATACTTGACTCGAATGAGCCGCTCGACGATTACGGTGTTGGTTCCTCACTACGGTTGCCTCCTGCGATGCTACTGCCACCAATTGTTAGAGTTGTGTACTCTCTTTATCCCAGTTGATCCCTTGATGGATCAGTTCCTCCTTTGCCGCTTGTTGTCGATCTTGTTCCTCTTGAATTATAATCTTGAGTTTCAATACTCGAGATTCAGCTGCCACCAATTCTGCCTTCACGTCCTCGAGCTGGTGCTGTAACTCGGCTTTGCTCCCCTAAATCCTTTCGGTCGTGCGTACTGCCGACGTCAAGTATAATGCTGGTAACTATGTAAATGCTCGGGCATATTGATCAATGTATCAAAAAATAACCTCCTCGTCCTCTAGAAGCTCTTCCGTTGTCATCGGTTCGACCTCTAGACGTGCTCCACTTTGCCCCGAATCAATTGAGGTCTCCGAGGTCCTCCTTCCTTTGTTGTTAATCCAACTGCCCTTGGGGACCCTTGGATTGGTTCCGGGGATGCCATTCTAGTCTTTCCCTTGTTCATTGCTCATGTAGATAAGGAAGTCGTCTCTCATGCGGTGGAGGTTGATGTTGGTGGGTCTCTCTCCTCCAGTTCCGGGGCTGTTGGGTCGACTTCAAGTTGTTCTCGTGCTACTTCAAACGACAGGGAACGCTGAAGTAAAGGTCGTTCTACCGGTTTGACTATCAGCATTTGACTCCTTGTGCGAGGTCATTCTAATCGAGGTGAATCCCTCCATGTTGAGATTTGTGTTTGTTGAACTGGCTTTGCTGGTGTGGCCTCCTGTGTGGGTCGGTCGCTCCTCCTAAGAATTTGTGCTCCTCCCAATTTCGTCTTTGTTCGCTTCGGTGGGGGCTCGGACTATCCCGCTCGCGTTGGCGCTTGACCTTGACTTAGTTGCTGTGTCGACCTAACCTCTGGGCTACTCAACCTTAATAGCTCGTCGTCCGATTCCTCCTCCTCCGACTGTATTCTCTCATCGTTCGGAAAAGCAATTCATAATAAACGATCGATGAGTTCAATACCTTTCACTAACCTTGACTGGTGGTGTGAATCGTGATGAGCTGCGGCTTGAGGTTAGTGAAGATGAATGGTGCCCAATCAAATCGTCCACCTGCTCGCTCTTCTGCCGCCATCGTTCGGATGAGGACTTCACTGGCATAGAATGATCGCTTTCTGAAGCACAGTAGCTCCATCAGTGCAAGCAGTTGAAATCGATAAGCCTTGATGCACTCTTCCACCTTGAACCCTTCACTAGTTCGGCTGGCCAGTCCTGCTCGACCCACAATTTTCATTATGCCTTCATCATCTCTATTTGGGACCTTGCTGTCAGTCCCCTGTAACTCGAGTGCTGATTGGATCACTATTGTATCAATGAACACAATCTTGTTCCGCAAATCCAATATAAGGATATTGCGGTTCTGCCCTGGGAGCTTCGTGCTCCTTGCCTGGTGGTCTCACACAAACCCTTTGATAAAATCCTTCACCAGCTCCTTCCAAGTCGATGGCTAGCTTCGAGCGTATAAGGGCCCGAGCCCAACTTTTTCTGCCCATGCTTCACCTCCTACTTCTTGCTGCTAGCTCCAAAAAATCTCACCTTCCGACAGTTCAATTCGAAGTCGGTGATCTATTTTTCGCTCAATAATGTCAACTTGTGGCCTCCGCTTATCTACTAATGTGCTCTTTCTCCAGGTCGGCTGTGAATTGTGCGGTGTTGCCAAAACCTCCATCTATAATCTATACCTGTTGGGTTTGTGTTGTCCTCATTGCTTCAGTTGTATTATATAGGAAAAAGTATAGATAAGAGTAATTTATACTTAATATTTGATTATCTTGGTTCAATAGGAACTTAGGATACTTAAGAAAGGGTTTATGAAAACCTTTTAGATTACTTTCTTGTTTTAATAGCTAATAGATAAAAGTTAATTATTAAATTTTTCTTCTAGGTTGTACAAACTCTATTATTGCTTTTGAAAAATCATAAGTTAATAAAAATAGAATAAAGAAGGTAAATAGTTAGTATGGTTGACTTAGCAATTGCTATTCAAAATCAAGGGTTATATAGGAGATGACGTTTTTATGTAATAAAATTAGAGCTAGCACTTGTGACTATTTCGTGCAATTGGTACAACATCTATAGTTGAAATTTTGACAGTGTCTGATTGATTGAGTTTTCTACGACTAATTAAAAAATAGTAGCAATCTAATACTGCATTTGGGATTAATTTAGTCTTTAGTACTAAGAGATACTGGAAATTGACAATTTAGGGTTGGTTGGGATTTCTGCAATATCTTAAGATCTATTAGTTGGATCAAGGAGAAAATTCGCATAATGTTAGAAGACTTGAAGATGGAACTATACACCAAATTTTAGTTGAAGTTAATGGTTATAAAAGGAGAAATTGTTGCTAGGGCTTCTACATTAACTTTTAAGCCGGCGGCCAAGTGACATCAATGTGGATTTTGATCAATTTTCCACAATTTGTAAGTTAGATTGGATTAAAACTTTTTAAGCATATAGAAGGCTTGTGTTTGCATTTGTGTGCATAGTTTCACACTAAGTTGATGGTTAGATTAAAAATCCCAGCTTATTGAAATTCACTGATTGAGGTTAAGATTTATAAAGAGACTTTTAGTTATTTGATTGTAACAAGTAATAAGCAATTGGAGTTTATATGTTGAAGAAGTTATCAAGAAGAGTGTTTTTAAGCACTTTACATTGATTCAAGTACTCTTGACATGATATTCAAATCATATCTTTTTTATGTAGATAAAACTTGTTAAGGGTCATTGGATATATGTGAACTGCAAGTTCACCCTACACAGCCAAGTACCTGGTGCATTTCCAAATAAGACAATACGTTATATGATACTTCTCACCATCTCTACTTCCACCTGTTGTAGCCTATTTTTTAGTGCTGCTTGATTCGCCTTCGCTTACTCACTTCACGCAATAAACCTCTATAGTTCTTTGAATACTCTTGCCCTCTCATCCTTAGCTTTTATTTTGGCTCTTACTATGGCAAGTCTGAGTTTAACTGGGATTAACCTTAGGTTGATCCTTTATCTTTTTTTTTCTTCCTTAATAACCACTGATTATACCTCCTTCGATTATTGTTGATGGAATGTCTCCAACTGTTGGAATCAATCTACTTGAATATCTTTCAACTCCACTCATACAGACATACTGTCAATTGTGACTTTTGTTTCATCCTCCACTTCTGTTAACTTAATTCTATATGTGCCAATCTTTCAATCGAAGATTGGTGTATTATTACCTTATATCTCCTTATCTTGTCTTTCATCTAATTGTGCATGCTCTTAAATATAATCTAACTCTTCTTTCTTGCATGCGTCTTCTATCTTGGTCTGTTCTATACTTTCTTTTTTTGTCTAGCTCAGCCATTGCTGGTCGCTTTTTTATTCAAATTTTATTCAAGTATCGTCTTTTCAATTCTTGACTTGTTTCTGAATTGAATTAATAGATCCAATTGTAATTAGCTAGTTTGGGTCTAAAAATCTATAGGATTTTAATTTGTTGATATTGACCAGAATCTAGTTGGACTTGAAATGATTTTCAATAATTAACAAAGTCATATTATTGCATAGTAAATATTAGATCTAATATGCTCCAAATCAAAAAATCTTGAACTTGCCCTAATATTCTTTTTTTTCTTTAGGAAATCAAAATACATGGTCGTTTACCTAAAAGGCCTTGGTCTTATAAGACTTGATTACATTCGCGGTGATCAATTCAAGCCTACTTATCTTCCCATAAAGTAATCAATGTTTTCAAATCTACTAAAAAAAGCCATCATGACTTATATAAGACTATAATCCAAGTCATCAAAACTTCGTTTTATAGGAACTAAGTATTTTGTGGGCATGAATGGATATAGTCTATAAACCAACTAGAATAGAGTGTGTCTGATTTCAATTTTATATACGGTTTGAAATAAAAATAATATTATATAAAGGTGTTTATCTCAATCTATTTGATATTCATTGACCAATTTAGTCAATAGCTTGCCAATGACCTTGTTAATTGACTCAGCCTTGCCATTCCGTTGGAGACAATACATTGTTAATGTTTGATATTGGAATAAAAAATATTTCGTCAAGTGCTTGATTATCTCATTTAAAAAATAAGTACCTTGATCACTTATCAAAGTGAGTGGATATTTAAATCAAGTTAAAATATGTTCATATAAAGATCAAATGGTAATGATTAGTATGTTGATTTGTAATACCTTTGCTTTGACCCATTTAGTCACATAATTTGTAGCCACTACTATATACTTATTATTTATATACCTGGCTATTGACTTAATGGGTCTAATGAAGTCAATTCTCCATTTCATAAAAAGTTCAGCTGAAGAAGAGGTGACTAAGGGAGCTAGGCCAATATTATTCAATCTACCGGCTCGTTGGTATTTGTTGCATGCCTTACAGAAGTTATGAATATCCTTCTATAGGATCAGCTATTAATAACTCACATTGAAAATCTTGTGGATAGTTAGATTGTAGGAGAAGTGACCTTTGACCACCCTTGAATGTATCTCCTGGGTGATTTTCTTTGTCTCCGCCAGTTGTAATATGCGTCATTAGAAAAGATTGGCTCTTTAATAATAGAAAATAATTCCATCAAGGAATAATAAAATCACCTTTTGTAACAATGCTCTTTGTTCATCTTTAGTCATCTTCAATGGAACACCTCCAATTTTAAATATTAGAAAATGTCTCTTAACCATTCAAGTTTAATATAAAAAAGTATTGCATCAATTGTTAGATCAAGAATTTTCGTGGGTGGCTCATTGTGGACTTTCCGACTCACAGCATCGGCCATAATGTGGACTTTTCTAAGTTTATATATCACTGTGAAGTCATATTCCCTAAACAACAATAGCCATTGAGTGACTATTAGTCTGCCATGCAAGCTCATATTTCTCTAATCAAACAAATTCTTTCAACTTTTAGAGGAGCTTGGTGATTGATTCCATAATGCTTGTATAATTTTGAATAAAACCTCTATTAAATTGTGTGAGTGTGTTGAACACTTGTACTTCATAGAGTATCTTTAGTTGAAACATCAATTGAATAGCTTCAATTTTTTTCAAGTCAAAAAATCTTCCTTCTCTGAAAACTATGTAGCCTAGGATCACACCTGAATAGCCTAGAAAGATACATTTGGTGATATAAGACATATGTATGGATAGTAATGTCGTTTGAGCTAATAAATTGATATAAGACAGTATTTATTCCATTTGGTGATAAATACTGTCTTATATCAATTTGGTGAATAGACTCCAATTGAGTTGTATTCACTTTGCACATCTATGAATGAATATAAGGGATGTCTCGCAACTTTGTTGACTACGTCATTGGTGAAGGATAATGGAAAAAGATCTTTTTGAGCAGCTTGAATCAATTTGCAATAATTGACACAAATGCATAGTTGTCCATTATTTTTGAGAACAACCACAATCAAGGCTTAACAAGTGGCTTTTTCTACTAATGTAATGAATTTAGCCTCTAATAATCAATCAATGTGTTCTTTCACGACTTGAGCATAGTTTGAATTCATTCAATATTAGACTTGGTGACTAGAACAAACCTCCAAGTTGAGCTCAATTTTATACTCTATGAGTTGTATTGAGATTTTCTTCAGGTTTTTGTATGATTAGGCAAAGACATTATTATACTCTCTTAAGACTTGTTTGGCTCTTGTAGCTAATTTGGATGCAAGATTAGCATTGATCCTTAGCAATCTTGAATTAGTTCTTATACTAATATTGAATGTTTATATGGCTTTGGTTTTAGTTGCTATCCATGTTGTCATATCATGACCAGGAACTTTAAATCATGGAGATGCCTCATGTATCCAGATGTCTCTTGTCTTGGACTGGTAAAATTAGCTTAGATAAGTTTTTTGGTTTGTGGAGGGCTTGCTTTGTCTTTTGCTATTATCGAGGTCAATGATTCCAATGGTTACCAATTCTTCTTTTGTTAGCAGAAGATTAAGTTCTTGTTGATCAATCAACCCTTCCACTAAATTATAACAGACCAGAACTTTTGATAGTTTTGATCAAGGTCTTTGTTGTAGATTTATTCGGATAGTATAAACTATTCCATTTCCACAAATGATGACTTGTCAAATTTTCCATTTGTATTTGATCTTGGCTGCTACTAGCTATGGTCATCCCAATAGTAAGTTGTAAGCATTGTTAATCTCTTTGTTACGGATAATTGTCAAGGCAATCACATTAAAAATGCCATATATTTCAATTTATATTTTGAATATCATTCCTATAGGATCGAGTAGGGCTTGATTGGCCATATTTAATCAATAAGGCACTGATTTAGATTTAGATAATCCAAGCTTGATTTGTTCTTTGTCAGTAATAATATTTACATCCGACCCTCTATTGAATAATGTATTTTGTAAAGTTCCGTTATCAATTTGTACTCATAGGATTGAGAGATCGCTGTCAATAGCAATCGCTCCTAGATCTACATCTTCTTGCTCTAATATACAAGTTATTAGAACAATAATCTTAGTTTCATCTGGATTGGACTTTGTCCACGATAATATTCAATTCACGAGGAATTTGGTGATTTTTGGGGCTACATGCATCAATTGTCCCAGGGTGACCATGATCGGTTGGTTCAATACTTGAATGCCCACTTGCTCAACTTCAGTAGGTGAAGTTGACTGTCAAATTATACTATAATTGATTTGTTCCAAATAAGAGCAGGTTGAAGGCTCTTGATAAAATTGGTGACAAAGTGGAAGAAATTCCTCCATGTTGACTAAATGATCTTTTTGGGCAGTCGATTTGATAGTTTTTTGTTCAACAATTTTTAGTTTGATTTCTTCTTGTTGTATTCTCTTAATTTCATGGACCATTGAGTCTTGGAATTGTTCTTCTTTCTCCTAATTTTCTTTAATTTTAGCACATTAGGATTCTCTATCAAATAAAATCATATCTTCTGGTAGATATTGGCATTGACTCCAAGTAGTCACTGTAGCTAAGTTGACTTTATCAAAACTCAGTTCAACTACTTTTGGAATTGTTATGGATTCTATGTCAATATTTTCCTAGGTTGATTTCTGTTGCTCTTATTTGGCTATGTGCTAAATAACTTCCCGATACTTATAATAGCACTGGCCTTTGCAATTACATAAATAACAAATAATTTTGCCATCTTCTCTTGTGGGATTAATTCCAATAGGTCAAGGATTGAATATGCGATTGCCTCCTATGGTCGGCCCTCAAATGTCTTGAGTTTTAACTTCGTGAACTCCAACCATGTCCTCTAAGCCGACTGGTTGGTGGAGTTTACTTTGAGGATTCTCTCTATTGTAATAACATTCATTTGTGCTATGGTTGTCTTGGCCACAATGTCTACACAATTCCTTTTGGATGCGTGGCATATATAATTTGAGATAGTTTGAGTGTTTGTCATTTCTTACATTTAGGTTGGTTGTGGTAAAATTTATCCGACTTGCTTTTATATGAGTGTTGGTATAGCATTTTTGTATATTCACAGCTAAGTTGATCAAGTTATTTAAGTTAGAAAACTCATATAAATTTAATGCATACTGCAATAAGTTAGTCAATCCTGTCCAAAAGTTACTCATGATGAAGCCTAAATTGAATTGGCTTGAGAGATTATCAACTAAATCAATGAATCTTTTGTAAAACTCCTCTACTTTTTCATTTTGGATTTGCTTCATATGTTTGATGGTAGTGTAAATCTGCTCATCCGTTTGTTCCTTCTGGTAATGTAGGCAAAATGCTGCCTTGAGGTCTAGCTAGGTACTATGGAGGCTCAATTGGAGGAACTTATCATGCCATTTCTCTGGTCCTTTTTTTAATGTTGTGCCAAATAAATTGATGATTTTTTCTTCATCTATCTCTCTATTTGCCTTAAAACTCGTTCAAATGATATAATATAGACATTTGTATCCGATTTTTTTTTGTACATCTGATAGGATACTGCCTTTTGTTGTCTACGGTCAAATTCCATGGATTGGTATAATTATATAGAATAGGATTGATATCCTATTGGATTATAATCAATTGATTGGACGGTTGTTGTCGACCTTATAGATGATATTATTGAAGGTGAATCTATAATTGGTTCTGAATATTGAAGTATTTTTGTCTTGTATTGATCTTCCTAAGATTGGCTGGAATTACTTGAGTATGATTGAGAGGAAATGGTTTCCCTTCCTAAAGGTATTTTTCATAGTTGTGGAGATATTGGATATCCTCGACCATTGGGTTGACTTGGTTTTAGGATTCCATGAGAAATATAATATACAGATTGCTTGAATATTAGGATAGGCAAAGAAGTTAATGAGTATTTACTTGTTAAACTTGGTATTAGTATTGTGGTTGATTTCATCCATGTATTCCATCTACTCCTCGTATATGTTACTCCCTTGCCTCTGCTGGTACTTATGAATGTTATTCTTCCTTTTTGTCTCAATTTATCATGGTTGATAATTAGTTGAATTGGCTCAACTTGCAAGGGTAGAAAGTTCTGCCAATGCATGAAAGATGGTGCTTTGCTAATTGTAGTTCCGCTCCCCTCCTTTTTTTTTTGTAAGCAAGTTGATCCTTCATCTTTCAAATCCAAACTTAAAGCATTGCCTCATCTCAATTCCCTTAGTTGCTATATTAATAGTTGAATCAGCTCGTCTTTATCTATGGTACTATTCTACTAGATACTCTAGTAGTTCTATTGGTTTCATCTCAATCACTATATGTACTTTCCTTATCCTCAGCTCGTATCAAATGTTCAAATTAATCTACAAATATTGATGATGATCTATTTGTCATATGTTGTGAACCTTGCTCTAATCTGTCTTCCATCATTAGTACTTTTGATAGTCCTAATGGAGGAAGTTTTCATCCGCCTTGGTATCTCTTTGCCATTTGGCTTGTCATTAAGCTTGTTTTGTTGATTTTCCTCTCTTGTGCGATCATATTCTGCTTTGATTGTCTCAATTAGTTTATTCCTTATATTTGCCACACGCTAGTCAATTGTTAGCATAAAATCTCACAATATTTCCGATACGATCTTCTTTTGAATTTGGCTATGTCAGCATTTCTGAATCTTCTTCTGTTTGAATCCTTTGCTAGTCCAGCTAATTTCTTCTATTACTTGCTGTTCTTACTATTGAGACTGGCCATGTCTTTTTAACATATAAGGTTTCTCTTGATCTCACATTGGCTCAAATTTGATTTGTTAAAGGTTCTTTCAGATTCAAATTATTAATTTTTGACTATCCGCCCTTTTTACATTCTTATATTAGATCGAGTCTTTATCTAATCCGTTTTCTCTTATATACAATGCTTGGTTAGTTTTCCTTTCTATTCTTTTCATTTTTTTTTTTTTTTTTTTTTTTTTTTTTATTCTTTTAGATCTGATTGTGGTTGTCTATCTCCTTTTGAATTTGAATTGTCCTCAATGAGGATTTTGATTAGCTCAAACGTTCCAAGGATTGCCTACGCTTCACGTAATTATGATATTCAAACTAAAGCATGGTTGCTAAATATTAACAAATAATTTTTCCTACTCAAAATTATCCAAATAACAAGATGGTATGGTCACTAAGTAATAATGAATGATTGTCTTTGAATTCAACCATCCAATTAATTTGCTTTAGATTAGTTGCCTATGGAAAATTGGTCAAACTATGTTTAAGCGATCCTTTCCACTAGATCCATCCAAACCTATTAAGCATGATTATTCACTCTTATTAGCTATTTAGATCAATTAATAAGGTTTCTTTCAGCATGTCCCAACTTGAATTCGGCCTACTTCTAATATTTTCTAATTAAGTATACATTTCAACTTATCGAAGTATCTTAGTGTGAGGATAAAATTCACTCTTCAATCTAAGTTATAAAGTGGCCTCAATTAAGAGTTTCTTATAAATTGTGGTGTAAAGTATAAGGTAATAAACAACAATGAAGGAAAAGAACAACACAAATCAAGTAAAATATGTGCAATTAAATAATTGCACACTACAAAACTAGTCATAGTCTGTTCACTAGATTTTCACCTAGTAAAAAATAAAAATAAAAAATAAAAAATATATTTTCAAGTAGATAATTTTTTTATCTTTTCAATGATATAAAAAACATATAAATCTAAATTACTATGAATAAGTTATGATAATTCAAAGTTAGAAGATAAATAATGGAAAAAATTAAGTAGAAATTTTTACCTCAAGGATAACTTGTTAAAAGATCATGGGTTTGAACCTCACCAAGGCTCACAAGTAGTATATATGGGTGTCCTAGAGAGGCCACGAGGCCTTAGTCTTATCCTCCTACCTACATCCAAGGTGCCACAACCCATATGGGACTTGTGCACCTCCCTTCCTACAAAGACTACATTGGCTGCACTAGTTGGATTACAAGGACTACACTAGCCTAGATATGAGATTTCTTTCTCATACTTCTTCTACCTACTAAATAATATTTGTAGGTTTTTAATAAATAATACATGTAGTTAGAAGGCCAATATAGACATTGGTCTCAATAACTAACTCTTAATATTTAATAATAAATAAAAATACTAAATCAACTAAAATAATTATGTCTAAGACTTACCAAGACTCCATTTTTGTAACTTTTCTTCTAATAAGACTTTTATATTTATAAATACTTCTAAATTCTAATAAATATTTAAATAATCAAAAAGACTCTCTAACCATCATATTTATATAATTAAATGACTTAAGACTATATTTTTAACCAATCCACCAATTAAAATTCATTGGTGGGACTCACACTTAATATATCTTGTGTTGTTTTGAGATCAACCTATGGTGGACTTTAATTCTCATAAGCTTGGAAACATTCAACTCCTGATTTATTTCTTTTAAATAAATACATACATTGAGGTCAAACTATCTATATGATTTGTTTGACATTTAGACCTCTACATTGGTTTCGTCTATCTTATTTGCCAAGAAGAAATATGAAAGTGTACACCACAATAAAATTTCATTTCAAAGAGAAAGAGAGTGTTTCTTATAGTTTGGCTTTTTATCTCTCTAAGTCGAGGATGCAACCTGTTCTATTCCCTAAGGACCATTATTCTACATCTAATCGAGTTGGCTGGGATGTTTTAATGGTCCGTCCGTAATTTCTTTAACCCGAGATTAATCTCCTCTTTAATAAAAAAAGTAAGACATGAAGCATGGACATAACAAGTCGAGCTTTGGCCTTTATAGGCTTGAAGCTCGTATCAATTCAAAAAGAGCTCGTGAAGGACTTTGTCAAAGAATTCATATGAAATAACCAAGCAAAAAGAATGAAGCTCTTAGATCAGAATCACAATATTTTTATGTCAGATTTGCGGAACAAGATTGGGTTCATTGACACATCAATGGTCCGATTAGTACTTAAATTATAGAGGATTGATAATAAGGTTTTGAGTAGAGATGATGAAGGCATTATGAAAATCATGGATTGAATAAGAGTAGCTAGCCAAACTAGTAAAGGATTTAATGTGGAAGACTATATCAAGGCATATCAATTTTGATTGGCTGCGTTGATGGAGCTACTGTGCTTTAAAAAGCGATCACTCTATACCAATGAAGTCCTTATTCAAACCATGGTGGCAATAGAGCAAGCAAGTGGATGGTTCAATTGGACACCATTCATCTTCACCAACCTCAAGCAATAATTCATCACGATTCACACCACTAAGTTGAGATTGGTGAAAGGTATTGAACTCATTAACCATTTATTACAAATTGATTTTTCAAATGATGAGAGAATCACAATTGAAGGGAGAGGAATTGGATCAGGAACTATTAAGATTGAGTAGCCCAGAGATTAGGTGTCAAGGACAAGAACTCAATGGAAGCAAATAAGTAAGTGAAAAATACTCTCAAAGAAATATAACAAAATAGAAACAAGGTAGTGTATATATTAAAAGAAACTGGAATGGCTATTGCCAAAAGACAAGACACTAGAGACTCTTGAAATCAAACTAGAAACAAGAAAGGAATTGACAAGAGTGAAGAAGGCTTCACTCTTGTCTCTATTTATACTATCTATCTAAGAGCTAAGTGGCGACGTTCTATAGGACCTCCAACACGTATCCAATTTACAAGACACATGTCCAAGTTGCAAGACACGTGTCGAACTTGCAGGGCAAGTTTCCTATATGTTCGCCACGTATTTAGCTTGGTCTTCAAGCTACCAACATATGCGACATGTGGCTAACTTATTGACCAAGTTTCTAATCCAAAAATCTACTATGGACACTTATAAAGTCAAAGCAGCGTCTATGAAGTTTCTAAGAAGTTTCTCTAAAGATATTATAGAATTAACCTGCTTTTACCTTCTTTTATCTAGTTCTATCTGATCATATAGGTAACTATGTATATGTCCGTGACATTACCCCCCCTTTAAAGGACGAGTTCCATGAGGAGCGGTGATTATATGTGTAGAAAGTCTAAGATGCGACGAATAGTATTTGCCACATATTCTGATCTTTGTTCTCTTCGAAGGTAATTGATGGGTCCTCTCAGCCATCGATAGTGTCCCATTCCAGGGCGAGAAGACCACCTGACTAATTTGATCATTGTTGTGACCTTCGCCTTCCTTCCAAATGTCGCATCACAGGCGTCGAGGAGTTGTTCCTATCTCCAATAAAATCACCAAACATCGAGAATCTCTTCCAAGGTCGTGATACCAAACACGTTGTATCTCGCCATCTATTCGAGGAAGAACATGTCGTTCTTGAAGATCTTCATCTCGGTTGCGTCGTCTTGAGGGTTGTGACAGTCGCAATGTCTCGTCCGGTAGGTCAGCAAATGAAGGCTCTTGAATCAAATCCGTCGGCTGTTGATTCTCCATCTCCTTAGCGTCACAAAATACAAAGAAGCTACAAACAAGGATAGAAAGTTGAATGTTATCTTGCCTACATCTTGTTTCTTTTATAGGAAAAGTCTTCATCTTGGTTTCGATGGATGTTATTGATGAAAGGTCTCCACCTTCCTAGCTGCATTCGCCAAATTTTTTGCTGGTTCCCATGTGCGCTCACTAATATCGTATTCGTGCCAGTGAACAAGATATTCCAACCTATTTCGGCGCCGCCTTGAATCTAAGACTTCTTCTACTTCAAATTCGTCATTATTGTTCACTTCTATAGGAGAAGGTGGTACTTGTCTTCTTCTTGGTATGTTCATTGTCTTATATGGTTCAAGAAGAGACACGTGGAATACAGGGTGGATCTTCATAGACTCTGGTAGGTATAATCGATATGCAATTGGATTAATTTGTTCAGAAATACGAAAAGGTCCAAGCTTACGATAGTCCAACTTGTCACAAGGTCGCGTAGTTTTGATATTGCGATGAAGTAGCCATACCTTGTCGCCTACGTTGAGTTGTGGTTGTTCCTTTTGATACGCATCAGCATTTATCTTTTATCGTTCTTGAGCTTCTTTTAATTGTGCCTTCATTGTTGTATGTAGTTCTGACAAATGATTTATCAAGTCTTCCGCCGCAGGATTGTCAACTTTCGAATAGTCAAAAGTATCAAATCGTGGATGGTAACCATAATTGGCAAAGAAAGGTGTTTGTTGTATAGAAGAATGTACCATATTATTATAAGCAAACTCTGCCAATGGTAAAAGAGTTGTCCAATCATCTTATTGGTAGTTGATGGTACATCTCAAATATTGTTCCAAGACTTGATTTATGCGCTCCGTTTGTCCATCAGTTTGAGAATGGAAAGCTGAAGATAGCTTTATATCCACCTTTAGAATCTTGAAAAGCGTTCTCCAAAATCTCGATACAAACTGAGTTCCCCTATCCGATATAATATCCTTAGGTAATCCATGATAGCGATAGATATTGTCAAGGAAAAGCTTAGCTGTTTTTTTACGTGTGATAGATTTTTTACATGGTATAAAATGTACCATCTTAGTGAAACGATCTACTATCACGAATATAGAGTCATAAGAACCTGAGTTTGAAAGATCCGTGATAAAATCCATAGACACAGAAGACCATGGTTGTTCTAGAATGGGTAATGGCTGAAGAAGTCCGTAGGGTCGGTGGCGAGGAGTTTTTGATCTTGAACAAACATCACATGTTTTTATAAAATCTTTGACTCCCTTCCACATTTGAGGCCACCAAAAATCTTTAGATATCAACTCTAGAGTCTTATTGTACACAAATGTCTTGCTGTCGGAAAGTCATGGCAGGCTTAGAACGTAATGTTAAGCTATACCGGAACATATAAACCCTTGAGAATAAGTAGATTTTCTTGAACTCAAACTTGAAATATCGTAGAAAATTATTCTTAATTTCATGAATAGAGATCGTCGGGGCGTATAGTGGACTTGCCAGAAAGATTCTTGATTTTATTTCTTCGAAAGATAAAATTACTCCGGCTTCAAAGAGTCATTTTGTTGATCAAAAGTGCAATTAGATAGAAAGTGCAGATAAGAACGTCTAGAGGTGCATCGAACCAGGACCTTGTTTTACAGCAGTCTATGTAATAATGAACTCGAATCTTGATGAGGCCTTCTCCAGAACTGATGACGATTCAACCGTGTCTTGACACTGAAATACTTTTCAGGAGGTTCTTGTGATCCGTATATCTGATTGTCCTCTTGCATTTTCGTCGCTATCTATAAAAATATTGAAAATCTTGTATCTATTGTTAATATATGTGTGAGTGCTAGAGGTTATTTTAGAAGATATTATAAGGAGAGGATTTATTATAGCCACTTAATTAGTGAATTAAGATGGCTATTTGTTTTGTTCTTACCTTATTTATATCCTAGAATAGACTCTTTTGTAATTAGAAGAAAGGTAAAGGTTGTTTTACCTTTCTTGTTGACTTTTGAGGTAGAATGGACCTTATGAAGGGTAAGAAAGAAGAGCATGGGGTGAATAAGGCCCATCCAATAGGATTTGGCTGCCCATGTGGGCGTCTCATAGTCTAATATAGAAAGAAAGGGAGATATACTCCTCTTGTTAGACCGAGAAAAAAAGGAGTATTTGAGTGGTGAACTTTGGAGAGAGATAGCTCCGAGGAGATAGAAGTGTTTGTAGTGAAAATTGGTGGGTGTGTTCTTCAAGTTGTGAGGATTCTAGAACCTACTCACTTGCTTGTATTGGAGTTGTGAACAAAAAGTTATGCTTGTTTTAGTAGAGTGAGGTTTGCTGCCACCCGACGAAGAGGTGCAGAAACTTCGAGCTGCCACTGCAAGTTTGATTTCAACTCTTTCTTAGTGAAATTTATAGAGAGTGTGGAAGATTGTGCTAGCTTTCTATCAAGATATCTCTTGTAGCATTTGGAGTTGGAGAGCAAAAGTTGTGAGCTTGAGAGTGGGAAAGGGTTTGCTGCCACCCGACGAAGAGGGGCAGAGAATTTGTTCAACCACCCAAGTCGGACAGTCTCTTCAATCTTTTTGATATTTTAAGTGCTTGTAGTAGCTTGTATAAGCTTTCCACAAAAACAAAAATCAATACATTTGGAGCTTTGATGAAAGTTTTATGAGCCGTGAAGTGTCAAAGAGGAAAAATTGTTGCTAGGGTTTGAAGAGTAGAATCGACTAGCTACAAAATCTGGAGTTTGAGAGGCATGCATGCGAAATTTTAGAATAAGTTAGGTGATGGAGTAAGCTTTCTAAAAAGCTATTGCATGTCCAATTTGGAGAAGGGAAGTGATCACAACAAAGGCTGAAGTGAAGAGAAACTTTGCTGCCTTTGCATTTGCTTGGAAATTTTAGCGCCTACTTCTTTTAGCCATAACTTTTAAATGGTAAGTCATCTATTTGTGAAATTTTGATATGTTTTACAATGGATTATTGGCTCTCCATAGGCTATAAGCACGCTTGATTCGACCTTTGGATGAATTTTTCGTGATTTATTTAGTTTCAGTTTATTGTATAACTTGTATTCCTCATATGCGGTTGTATTTTGAGGTATACTTGAATACATACATACTTTACTTATACCTTTTATACAAGTATATATACTTGTATTTATATCAAGTATTTATACAAGTATTCTACAAGTATTCTATAAGTATTCTATAAGTATTATATATAATATTTGTACAAGTATTTGTACAAGTATTATACCAAGGATTTATACAAGTATTTGTACAAGTATTATATCAAGGATTTATACAAGTATTTATACAAGTATTTGTATAAGTATTATTTAAGTATTTATACTTTATATTTGTACAAGACTTGTACAAGTATAATACAAATATAACTTGAAAGCTTGAAGAAATATTGTGCAAGTATAGAACATACTTGCACGGCTTCCTCTCATGTTCCCTGCAAGTTCTAGTATGACTAGAAGCTCATTTTTCCCAAAATGGAATTCTTTCTGCAAAACAGCGGTGTGATGAATTTGAAAGCCTTCTGAATGTGGCAGCCAAATTCTTGAAAGAATCCATAATTAGAGAAGTTCTTTATAGGTAGTTTAGGTAATTTGGAAGTCTCTGTCCTGAAAAATTTCCTGGAATGGAAAGCTATTGGATGGAGTTTGTCATCTATTCCCATTTGTGACAATACTGCGCCCAAAGCAAAGTCTGATGCATCTGTTTCCATAAAAAATGCCTTGGAAAAATCAACGCGATACAAGATTGGTGCAGAAGTAAAAGCTATCTTCAAAGCTTCAAATGATGCTTTTGCTTCTTTATTCCACTCGAGCTTGTCCTTACAAGTCAAACGTGTAAGTGGGGTTGCAACTTGAGAGAAGTTCTTGATGAAGATTCGATAATAATTGGCAAATCCCAGAAAGCATTGCACATCTCTTATTGTTCTTGGAATCTTCCAGTCTATGATTGTTTGGATTTTCTTAGGATCCATCATGAGGCCATTATTTGATATGATGTAACCTAAGAAGTCAACTTGAGTAGTGTGAAATACACACTTTTCCATCTTGGCGTACAACCCTGTTTCTCTAAGTTTTTGTAACACATGACAAACATGTGTTTCATGCTCTTCTACATTCTTAGAGTAGATTAAAATGTCGTCTAGATAGCAGACAACAAAATCATCTAAGAATTCACGAAAAACATCGTTCATGAGATGTTGAAAAGCGGCTGGTGCATTCGTGAGTCCAAAGGCATAACATTATATTCGAAGTGTCCATACCTTGTTCAAAATGCAGTCTTCCATTCATCTCCTTCTTTGATGCGAACCAGGTTGTATGCTCCTCGTAGATCTATTTTTGTATAGATCTTAGCTTGATTCAGTTGATCAAGAAGTCCGGAGATTAAAGGTAGTGGATACTTGTTCTTGATAGTGATCTTATTAAGCCCTCGATAATCCACACACATTCGTAACGATCCATCTTTTTTCTTCACAAATAGAATTGGAGCTCCTGCTGGGGATTTGGAATGGCGTATGAAGTTCTTGGCCAGATTTTCTTCAATATACTCTTTGAGTTCTGCCAACTCATTTTATGATAGACTGTAGATTGGTCCAAATGGAGGTTGAGATCCCTCCTTGAGATCAATTGAACAATCATATGAATGATGCTCCGGAATGATATCGGCATTTTTCTTCTCAAAAACATCTTGATAATCTTGGTATTGGCTTGGAAAGCCACTTGAAGTGCTTTTACTATCAGAGATGGGTGTGGCATAAATAGCAAAAGTTGATCCTCCTTTTGCTTCATGCATAAAAGCTTTTGCACCTATAAGTACGGATTTTACTATATTAGACTTATAGCTTTTTACTTGGTCAACAAAAGTGTTAATAACATTTTGAGAAAAATGAAGTCTACGAGAATTCCAATCTATCTTAGGATTATATTTTTCTAACCATGATAGACCTAAAATAACTGGATTAGACGGAGATTTAATTATGTTAAAGGTTACGTAACTATTATGACCGTCTATTGTTACTTTTATAGGGTGGGTCTCATAAGTGACAGCTCCAGAAGACAATGGATGACCATCTATGACTTCTACATGTACAGGTTTAGTTTTTTGTACTAGAGGTATTTTACGACTTCTAACAAATTGTTCATCTAAAAAACATGCTGAGGCTCCTGAATCTAATAAAGCACAGGCTTTGTGGTTTTTAGGTCCTAAATATAGTTCTATTATAAAACAAGGAGAGGGTTCTGAAGAGAGGATAGGACCTTCTTTAGGAATTGTACAAGATTCCAGCTGCACGGTCCCTATTGTAGCTGGACAAATTCGTTTTCTGACATGTTGTCTCCTTTGACCGCCGTACCCCTCATTTTATAGTTGCGTTGTTTCTTTGGGCAATGTTGAGCAGTGTGCTTAGGTTCTCCACAATATAAGCATAATCCTCCCTGGCGACGACGAATCTTTTCTTGCTCAGTAAGAGGTTTGAAATGTACTGCGTCAATTTGCATGTCTTCTACTTCCGAATGTACATTTGGTGAAGATGTTGCCATTGAGTAATAACGTTGAGTTTCCCTTGTACGATTCTCGGATTGAAACTCAAAAAGTCGATTGTCACACTTTACAGCAAAATCGATTGCTTGACTCAATGTTTGAGGATCAGGTAAATTGAGCATCAATTTCTTTACTTCATATTGCAATCCATAAAGAAATTGACTGATGAGTGCAGCATCATCCCACTTGATATCGATTGCAAGTTATCGAAATTGTGAAGCATACACTGTTACAGAGCGGTTTCCTTGTCGTAAAATTCGGATCTTGTTTGTTGCAACACGAGCTGCATCGTGTTCACCATACATAGATCAAAACTCCACCAAAAAAGCTTCCAAATTGTCCAGTATGGGATTTCGTTGTTCAAGAAAGGACGAAAACCATGATAATGCAGAACCAGAAAGTAGAGTTCCAATAAACCTGACTTGTGATCTTGGAGTTGGATAGCTTTGCGGTTGAAGTTCGATTGCCAATTATACTTGATTGATGAACCCTCGAAACTTTGATCTCGTACCATCAAATTTCTCGGATAAGGCAATTCTTGGTTCTCTGGCGCTTACAGGGTGTTCTACAATTGAAGAAGGAATGTGATTTGATGCAGGTGTTGAAGCAGCTCCAATCATCTCTACATCTCCACTTTCTGCTATTCTTGTTCTTCCTTGTGGTGGTAGATTGAGTTGATGCATTGCAAGCATTAACTCCCTTAATTGTTCTTGCATTTGTGCCATTGCAGTCTTCATTTCGATAAGCTCTGCCATAATAACACTAAGAAGAAAAGAACTATGTGATATTGCTCAAGGCAAAAGAAAAAGAAAGACTTGATAACAAAGAAAATGCTAAGAACAATATCAATTTAGAAGTGGGTAATCCGCAACTTCTAACACGCTTATGTCTTGTCAAGAGAAAGGGGTAATCCACTCTTACTCAAGAAAAGACAAAGCTCTGATATTGTAAGTGTACTCTTGTCAATCTGTCAAGGACAAGAACTCAACGGAAGCAAATAAGTAAGTGAAAAACACTCTCAAAGAAATATAACAAAATAGAAACAAGGTAGTGTATATATTAAAAGAAACTGGAATGGCTATTGCCAAAAGACAAGACACTAGAGACTCTTGAAATCAAACTAGAAACAAGTTGACAAGAGTGAAGAAGGACTTCACTCCACATAAGAGGCTATACTACCAAAGCTAATTCAACAAATACAAATCTTATTATGAAAGGATTTACCTCGATCAAAAAGATTTTGCATGAAGAATCAAATGCCAAGATTTGAACCAATAGAATGACTTTTATTTCAATATTTCTTATTATTTGAATTAATACAAGAACAATTTAAAGTCGATCCAAGAGCCTTAAAATTAGAGGAGAAAGATCCACCAACATCAACTTCAATTACACGAGGGACGACTTCCTTATCTATACATACAGTAAACAAGGAAAAGACCAGAATGACATTTTCAAAACCAACTCAAGGGCTCCCAAGGGCAGTTGAAGGAACAACAAAGGAAGGAGGAACCTAGAGACCTCATCCAATCCAGGGCAATGTGCAACACATCTAGGGGCCAAATCGATGACAATGGAAGAGTTTTTGGAAGATGAGGAGATTATCTTCTGACACATTGATCAATGTGCCCGAGTACTTATATAATTATGAACATTATACTCGACATTGGTAGTACATACCACCAAAAAGGTTTGGACAAGCAAAACCAAGTTATAACACCAGCTCGAGGATGTCAAGGCATAGCTGATGGTAGTTGAATCTTGAGTACTAGAACTTAAGATTATATTTTAAGAGGAGCATGATTGATGGTAAGCAACGAGGAAGAATTGATCTATCAAGAAATTAATTGAGATAAGAAATGTACACAATTTTAACAATCAACAGTAATAGCGTTATAAGAAACAACAATAGCAAAGAACCAACATCGTAATTGTTGAGTGGCATATTTAAGTTACGTATAAGATGCCTAAATTATATTAATAGAATTAGCTAATCTTTGAGTGGAAGTCATAGCTTCTAAAGCCAATCCCTCGAGCTGTATTTGATAGAATATCCGAGTATATATTCAAGGTTGGAAAGAAGATATTATCAAATATGTCACTGGATTTCAAGAAGACCTAAAAGCAATTAAACGACGACTCAATGAAATAGCCTAAGCATATTTTGAGACCCAGTATTAATCTGACACTGTGTTGGAAGGAGCCAAATAGGAGCAGTAGGATCTATAGGAGTTGGAGACTCCAAATTCAACTAAAGAATATAGGAGCCGATTAAATAGTATAATCATATAACAATATTTATATTTTTTTATTAGATTCTTTCAAATTATAAATTATAAGGACAAAACTTAGTATAAAAGGGAAATAATATTAAAAAAAAACTAATCCTACATTAAACAAGTTACGATCAAACCCATTAAAATATTCCAACTGATTCGATTAGATATAGAATAGCAGTCCTTAGGAAGTAGGGCAGGTTGCATCCTTGACTTGGGGGGATAAAAAGTCAAACTGTGAAAAATACTTTCTCTCTCTTTAGAATGACATTTTATTGTGGTATATACTTTTGTGTTTCTTCTTGGTGAATAAGGTAGATAAAACCAATATAAAGGTCTAAACATCAAACAAATCATATAGATAATTTGATCTTAATATATATATTTATTTAAAGGAAATAAATCAAGAGTTGAATGTTTTCAAGCTTGTTAGAATCAAAGTCTACAGTAGATTATTCTCAAAAAAATATGAGATATATTAAGATATCTCAATAAGTTGAGATGTATATTTAATCAAAGTATATTAGAAGTAGGCCGAGTTTAGGTCAAAACATGTTGAAAGAAACATTGTCGATTGATTTGAACAACTGATAAGAATGAATAATTAGGCCTAACAGGTTTGGGTGGTATTGTGTTGTGGTTGGGCTACCACATGAAAAAATTGTACAAATATATTTAATATACAATTTACTATGCAGTTAAGCGATAGCTATAATAGTGGATTTCATTGATTACAAGATGTGATTAGATTGTTAATTTAGAAGGAATTTACTTAATAGGACTATTAATGAGGTTTATACAACCTTATTTTTCTTTTAGTAGTGATTTTGAGGTTGATTTATATTGACAATAACTTATATATATCTTAAGTCACCTTTGTTAGACATTGGTGATCTTTAAAATCTTAGTTTATTTCTTTTATTTGATGCTTAAAGCACAAAGTATGTAAATCTTATAAGAAGAAGGATTAGAAAAAGGGTTTTTAGTGTAAAAAGGATAATTTCGCCATCCATGTGAATGGATAGAGGTGGATGATAGAAATCTCTATTCTAATTGGCCAAAAATCATACCTAATGGACTTTAAGGAGGCTATCCAAGGGTTTATTAGGAGTTAGGATTTGTTTTTCGAGGGGAATTAAACATTAAAGGCTAGGATCATAAGTCTTAGGTTTTTGGATCTGGTTTAGGTGCAAATTTTGTGTGATTTGTACTTTTTATGAAGAAGTTATAGGCGCTCAAAGTTAAGGTGTTGATTTTGGACCTACTGTCACTCTTTTAGATATAACTCGTGCATATAGAAAGAAATTGAGGATTGACGATTGGGGTTGAAAAGAGCACTTTCTTCGCTATACTTTTTATATACAACTTGATAAAATCTAAGCAACAATGAAGGAGATATTGGAAGTTGAAGTTAGTATTTGTAAGCTTAGGGCAATAAGTAACCCTATTTAACTAGTGGTTACATATTGAGCTATATCTTAGGTAAATTGATAGATTTTTAACTCAAATTTTTTAATAATATACATATTTATGTCATAAGACTATATATAAAAATTTTGTGGCATTAAAATTTTGGATTTGTGAAATATAAAGAAACTAGTGCTCAAATATCTCTGAGCTAGGGTTTTAAGCACCTACTAGGGGTTTTGAGATATCGGACGATCGAAAATAAATTTACAATTGATTCTTTCTTGTGGTGAAACTTAAGAAGATTTTCTACACTTTGAAGTAAATTTTATAGAAATTGAATAGTTGGATCAAGAATTATTGAACTCTAAAGTTTAGCAAGAAATAAGTCTTTGCGGGTGAATAAAGTTTTGAAGGATTTTTGTGGAAATTTGAACCTTTTTTATACAAAATTACTTGAATACAAGAGGGTTTATATATATAACTTCTCTTTTATAAGATTATTATATTATTTGTCTTTTTTATTAAAAAAAAATCACCAATTGGATTTTTGCCATCAAGTTTCAAATAAATTCTCCACAACTAGGTACCTAATGTATTTTCAGATAGAAGTTCACGCCATACAACATATTGGTGAACCCGACGTGAAACATCTAGGGTGGGGAGTTTTGAAGAAATATTTTGGCCTTTATTATGGCAAAGAAAGAAGAAGATAGTAGTTGAAACTTCAGCGGAGCATCACCAATGCAGCTTGATCTTGCTAAAACTCAAATGTTTTAAGCATTTACTCTTTATATGCAGCAACAACAAGTAGTGGAGCATAAAGAGGCTATGGCTATTAAAGCTTTATAATCTTTTGTTGGTATATTAGATCAATTTGATGGAAAAAATATTTCCAAGTATTTGAAATATTATGCTTGGAAGATGGAGCTTAATAAAGTATCGAAAAAAGAAATGATTCTTACTTTTGAATTTGCAATTGTACCTGAATTTTGTAAGCACATAAGGGGGATTATTCAAACTCATGGAGCAAGATGGAAGGATTTTATCCTTTAGCTTAAAGAAGAGTATTCTTTGGAGGATGTTGAAAGGATAATAAAAAAATGACTTATGGAATGGGTTAATAAATCCAAGAAGGGATTGGTTGCAACAAAATTATTTCAGGAGTTTGGAAGGCAATTTCTTTAATTATCTTGAGTGGAAAAGCTTACACTTGAAAATGATAAGGTAGAGTTATTTCTCTAATCAACCAACAATGAATTATAGAGGGAGTTGGAATTATTATTGGAGGATAACACAGAAGATAATGGACTTAGTACTAATTAGAAGAAGGTATCTAAAGCTGTGGATATAATTGCTAAAAAAGATTATCAAAGAGATTAAATAGTGGTAAGGCAAGAAACTAGGCTTCTATCAATTATAATATCTTGTAGACAAGTGCTAAAATCCACTATATCAGTAAGTACTATTCCAATTCCTATGTCTACAGTTACATCGCAGAAAGATGCAATTGAAGACTTAGTGAAAGGAACGAAAGACTTACAAATCAAATTGGCAAAGCTAGAAGAGAAAAGAGGAACATCCGAGATCAAACTTGCATCAAAGCAAGGATATATACAAAGATGTATTTGGTGTGATAGTATGGAACATCCTTATAAAGAGTGTGGAGATTTTGCTGATATTTTGCAATAAAAAATAATTTTATAGAAAGATGGAAAGATTACATTGCAAGATACAAGTGAATTTTTCAAAACCAACTTTGGAAAAAGAGGGATGAAAAAGGTTTTAGAGGATTATTTATCTCCACATACTATGGCATCAGGAAAAGCTACTACTTATGATATTGAGGTTATAAAGGAGAAGGAGGATATTTTTGATAAACATGTAGACATAAGAGATTTATGGAATCATGCTATCACCAACATGAATAAGAAAAAGACATTAAGGCAAGAATTGTTCAATATAGCCACAATAATCAAGATTACTATAAGATAGGATTATTCTATTGCTACTATGTTTGTACATGCTTATATAGCAAAATTCCACCATGAAGCTTTGATGGATGTGAAAAGGGAAAGAAATTTAATAGAAGAAAATCTCCAAAAACTAGAAAACAAAAGGAGATTTAAAAAAGATGCAAAAATAATACAAAATAAAGAGATACCTATACCACAAGCTAATAGACCATCTGGGATTGGACCATCAATATTATATTCTAGAGATGCACCACTATCAAAGGAAAAATGGGAAGAAAAGATGAGAGCTGGTAAAAATAAAGAAAAGGATAAACTTGTTGCCTATAAGCTGCAATGAGATATTGAGGCAACTACAGATTTGAAGAAGATATTAGAAGAGAAGATATTGAATGCCAAAGTTGAATTCACATTATGAAAAATTTTGGGCATTGCAAAGAAAGAATTTGATGATGTCATTATTGACACTATCAAGCGGAAAAGACAATTGATAGGGGAGTTTGCAATGTCCAATGCACTAGATACATTATTAATAAAAGAAAAAGAGTCAAAGTTGACTGAATGTTGTATCAATCAAAAAGATCAATTTTCCTTGGATGAGGATAAGGTTGATGACAAAGGTCCTAGCCATTATTCCAAGAAGCATTGGGCTAGAGCCACCATAGAAATTTTGGTGAAGATGGGAGATTTGACAAATCCAGTAGTTGCTCTTATTAACGATGGATCTGAAATCAATATTATGTCTAAAGATATTTATAAATGTAAAAGGTGGTCCATTGATACTGAACATAGTTGAATGATCCGAGTAACAAATAATACACATAGAGATCTTTATGGTGCTAGTCCAGATATAAAGGTGAAAATTAGAAATGTATCTACTGAACAAAAATTCTGTTATTAGAACAATACTTCTTATCTAATAATTCTTGGACAACCATATATTATTGCTCTAAGGATAGAAACTAAGATATTAGATGACGAATCTGCATGTACTCGTATTAGAAGCCAAGTTGATAAACGAGCAGTGCAATTTTTAACAATATTTACAAATTAAGAGCGCAATAGGGATTATCTATGGAGTGACTCATTACAAAGTGTTGTTCTCGTTTGTCTCACTTATTCTACTAATACTACCTAAAGTTAATCTGTAAAGGAGGATTTGAACACATGAAAAGACTATCCACATTGAATTAACTGTTAGGGTCACACAACTAATCACCCTCTCAACATTAGAGTCCAATGCATCCGTACACATTTTTCTCTAAAATACTGCTATCCACTCTACTGGTTTTGCTATTCCGCAACTAAAGATAAACTTTGTGACACAATCCTCCATCAATTCTCCTATTGTAATCTTCTGTCTTCTTCCAAGCTCGTAACAATAATTGGCAATATTGCACCATTTCCATAGACTGCATACATCCGCTCTTTCTCCAATCATTGGAAATAATTTCTCACTCAGAACGTCTCTCAAAATAAATCGTTTCTCCAATATTTTCTACTGCTTAACTCTCACAGTTAATACGGCATGAAACTCTCATCTACAATCAAACTTCATTAACATATCCGGTCTTTAACCTCCAATTCTCCACAAAGAACTCACGCATCAAACAATTATAATTTCTTATTCATCCACATATATAAAACTTTCTATTTTATTATTGTACTTGATCATTGATATGGTATAACCCTTCGGAATAGAATCCGGATCCTCTATTACAACCTAATAAAAGAAAAGAGAGAGATAGTACCAAGCTTATCCCGGCTCAGGACTATCACAGTCTGGCCCCGATTCCTACATTCCAAATCAATTTATACGTATCCCAATCTGTATTAACTGCTACACAATCGATAATAACTACTTTTTCTAACTTCTTCATCCATTATGCCTTCTAAACTAATCATTCATCGGCTTCCTGCCATTCTTAATCCTATAAATTATGTATTGTAAATCCTAAAATTCCTATCCATTCTACATAGCTCTACTCCTAATTGTGCAATGCCCTCGCAAACACAAAATTGGTAAAAAAAACTTTTATTATGAAGTTGGCTCTTGGAATTGAAATGCTCCTGGATTCCTAGGAGGTTCCTCTGCGTCTGGCTCTAATGGCACGTCCTTATCCTCCTCTGATAAATCGACATGGTTACTCTTCAACTGCGCTGTTAAATCTTCATTATCTGCTTCCAATTCCCAAACTTGAGCCTCTAATTGTAGAATCCTGGTATCTTTTGCCTCTAATTGGCACCCTTATTGCTTCATCTTCTCTTCCAGCTCACTAGTACTCAAAACTGGTGGAATAGATATATGTGGCCAAACGGCACTGGCCAAGTTGCCGTCCAATTTTCCCACTTCACCCCTCAAGGCACTAATTTTTGCCTGCAGCTTATCCGTTCCAATTCTATATTGGTCTCCCAATTCTACCTTTTCCTGTTCCAATTTCATTGCTTTTTCATATTCTGCCTGCAACTGACACTTCAACGCCTCCCGTTTCAAATTCCATATCCTGCGATTCTCTATTAATTCTTGCTTTTGACCATTCAGGATTCTTTGAATGCGATCTTTATCATTCGCCCAATTTTTAGCCGCTAACTTCCGCTCCAATGTCAACTTGGATTCCGTCTTTGCCCTAATAAGATGACCTTGTTCAACAATTTGGCGGCTTTTCTCCATTATCTCCTTCCGGCTTGACTCTAATTGTTGTCTTAGATATCCTTCTAACTGACTCACAGTAAGCTGCAATTGGAAAATTTGAGCCAATATTACCTCCGTGAGGTTCCCTCCCTCCAGTATTCCGGTGTTCAAAACTGGAGCCTCAACCACCCTCTCAATCACTGCACAAATTGAAGCCCGCCCTGGTGTAGTCTCCGAGATAGCTTCATGTTCTCGTGATCTACTTGATTCTCTAAGTTTGTGCACTACTATCCCTGGACCAACTGGTAAACTCTACATACCTTGTTGCGGCATTGAAGAAGGTACACTCTTCTCCACTGCTGGTTGACTTAATGTATGTGTAATAACGGAGTGCACATAATTAGAGCATAGCAAAGAAGCGAATTTATCCATTTTCGACTTCGCTCCCATTTTTGCATGGATATGGGTTACTACAAAGGCCATCCAATTAAAGACCATGTCTTCAAGTGTTCCAATCTTAGCAAACAACAAGCGCATGGACATGTATGTGGTATGCTAGTTCAAGCCCAGCCGCTTTTAAACGATTCACATCCATTCCGCAAGCTCTAGAGTAAGTGCCTCCACCACTTTCTAGCCTTGATTCTTCTCAAAAGATGCCATGTCTCCTTTGAAGTAACTTCCCAGTCTAAAGTCACTGGACACTTCGACGCCTAACGCTAACTCACCTATTGATAAATATAATACCTTTTGTAAAATACTCTCATCGATCTCAATTATTCTCCCTTTTACTATACTAGAACCATCCTCTAGGTCGTAATTTTCTATATACTCTGCAACTAGTTCTACATCAATTGGAGGCAAATTATGCGATCCTCGTAAAAACACGTACATCTGTGCATTTCTAAAATCTCTCTACCTTTGTAGAAACCACCAGATTTCTAACTTCATTGGCTCCATGTTGATGACCACCACAAGGGACGGTGATTGCAAGTTACTCTTACTTCGCACGTTTTGGACATTCTCCTCTCTGTTCGCAGCTCTCTTTGATCTTTCCATCAACATTGTATAATGCTGACTATATATTCTTTGCTTAGACTAATTGTTACTCTCTAACTGCAGAACACTCTATACTTCAATAAGCATATACTCGGACAACCAAGCTCAAAACAGAATGCTAATGAAAACTCTCACTAAGTGCCCCGCTCCTAACCTTTTACTCGAGGTCTAAAGCAACAATCTTTAATCTAATGTATCAGATCACTACTTTCGATTTGCCTAACTAGGCCGTATTAGGACCCAAAACTAACCATCATACATCTTTTCTAACCATCATGCACCTTCAATAAAGGTAAGCTATCATGAACACGTACACCCTCTTCTCTCCAATTTTGAAAATCCGTTCTGGATTTACGTAAAAAAAAAAATGTAAACAAATGCCGTTAACTCAAGTGGTAAAATAAAAACCCATGAAATCTTCCAATTGAACTAAACCATTAGGAAAGGCTTCAATTATCCGATAGGGTCCGTGCCAACGGATTTGAAATTTCCCCGGAAAATGGTGAAAACGTCTATCATAAAGAAGTACTAGATCATTGGGCATAAAAGATTTAGAACATAATTTACTATCCTAATAACTCTTACGGCAGAGCTGTGTAGCTTCTATAGTGAAAAAGGCCGTAGCCCTACCTTCATCCAATTTGTCCAATTGTGCTAACCGATGCTGGAGGGATTCCTTGTCACCAAGATGTTGTCATGTTGTAGCACATTTATATAGTAAAAGGTATAGATAAGAGTAATTTATATATAATATTTAATTATATTAGTTTAGTAGGAACTTAGGATATTTAATAAAAGGGTTATGGAAGCTTCTTAGATTATTTTCTTGTTTTAATAGCTAACAGATAAAAGTTAGTTGTTAAAGTTTTCTTCTAGGCTATTCAAACTCTATTATTGATTTTGAATATCCATAAGTTAATCAAAATAGGATAGAATAGAAAAATAGATATTATGGTTGGTATTAGGATTGAGTTGAGGATAGGATTTACCTTAAAAATCCTTAGAATTAGTTGAATTGATACCCGAGGATAGACCGGGTATGAGACAGGGTTGAAATCAGATCTCTAGGGACAAAAACGACCGCCAAAGGCAAGGAAGAGGGACATTCAAAGATCACCAATTAGAATTGAATAGCTAGCTTGAAGGAGGTTCTAGGGGCATTTAGCTTGCAACCATAGGATTTTGGAGGACTTAGAAATTGCTATTAAAAGTCAAGGTTTGTATTGATGTTTTGGATTTTATTTAAGACAATGATGGCTTGCATTGTTGAGTGATTCGTGCAATCTGTGTCGCATCTATAATTCAAAATTTCGTAGTGTTTGGATTGTTGGGTGTGCTAAGTGTCTACAAAAATTTGTATTAATCTAGCTATGAAATCAGGAGATATTTGAGTTTTAATACAAAGGATTGTCAAAAGTTGGCAATTTAGGGTTGGATAGGATTTCTATAATAACTAAAGATCCACCAATTGGATCTATGTAAATTTTGGTATGCTAATAGAAGACTTATAGATTGAGCTACACACCAAGTTTGAGCTGAAGTTAACGGTGAAAGAAGGAGAAATCACTACTGGAATTTCTGCATTAATCTTCAAGTTGGCAGTCGAGTGTCATTAGTGCGCTTTTTGGGCATTTTCTTGCAATTTGTAAGTTGGGTTGAGTTAAATTTTTTTGAACATATAAAAGGCTTATACTAGCATTTGTGTGAAAAATTTCACACTAAATGGCTGATTAGATTAAAAATTATAGCTTATCAAAGCTCACTGATTAGGATTAGGGCTTACAAACAAAAATAAAAATTGCTTGATTATAAAAGAAACGAGGTAATTGGGGTATATGTATGGTTGATGTTACTAAGAGGAGTGTTTTTTAACACTTTTGAATTGAAGTTCGAATTATATCCCTCATACATAGGTGAAACCTATTAGGGTTTCTTGATTATTTGTAACATTACTTTACCTTCTACAGCTAGGTACCCGGTGCATTTCTGAACAAGACAACACGTAATATGACATAAGTGGTGAATCCGACGTGAAAGTTTGGAGTGGAAGGTATTAGCTTTTGTTGTGGTTATTTGGAATTAATGGCACAAAAAAGCAAAAAGATAAATTATGGAGTTATTGATGGAGCTTTGGATGGAGCTTCAAGTGGATCTTCTAGTGGAGCTTCTTTTGATGGACAAGGTATGCATCTAGATCCAAGCATTGCAAATATGTTTTAAGCTTTTACATTAATTATGCAATAGCAACAATAGAAGGATCGAAAAGAGGCTTTGGCAATCAAAGCATTGCAAGTAGTGGTTAACAAGGTTGACCAGTTTGATGGAAAGGACATATCTAAGTATGTGAGGTGTTATATGCGGAAAATGGAATTAAATCGAGTCTCTAAAAGGGACATGATTTTATTATTTGGACTTGCGATGATACCGGAGATAACAGAACATGTGAAATCAGTTACAGAGCAATTTGGAAGCTCTTGGGAGGAATTCTCTCATGCGTTGAAAAATGAGTATTTCTTAGAAGACTCTGATCGAGTCACTAAGAAATCATTTTTGGAATGGATTGAGCATCCTAACAAGAAATTACAAGCTAGTGAATTATTAAGGGAGTTTGAGAGACAGTATTCTCGGTTATCAAAAATAGAAAAGGTAACTTTGGAACCAAACAAGGTTGAATTATTTCTTCAAGCAACAGATGGAGAATTATAAGAAAGGTTGGAGATTTCTCTTGAAGATAAAGAAGAAGATGAAGGATTAACAACAAATTAGAAGAAAGTCGAGGATGCAGTAGGATTGTTGGCAAAAAAAGAAAAGAGGAAGGATAGGGGGGGTATCCAAAGAATGGTGTAGGTACCTAAAGCTCAAGTGCCCACTTTACGATTGACGATATCTATTATTCAACCTTCAACAACTATGTCAAAGAAAGAAGATATGAGGATTGAAGAACTTATACGCGGGATGCAGGATCTTCAAATTAAATTTGTAAGGCTTGAGGAGAAAACTTCTGTAATGAATTCAGAATCCACTTTTAAGCAAGGGTATGTGCAAAGATGCATCTAGTATGATGATGATTCCCATTCTCAAAAGAATTGTGGTGATATTAATGAAATGGTCCAAGAAGGCATTATTTTTTGGAAAGATGGAAAGGTGGCGTTAAAAGATAGTGGTGATATTTTCCAAACCAACTTTGGTAAGGGAGGTATGAAAGCATTGGTTAAGGATTATTTGGCAGAAAATGGGATTGCAATAATGGAAATTGCAAGTTATGGTACTAGGGTGGATGACAATGCTAAGTAAGAATTTTTTGGAAATATTAAACTAAGTGGGATTTGGTCTTCTGCCATTTCTACAATGCATAAGAAGAAGATGCCATGAGAAGCTTTATTAAAGACTGCTGCAATAATTTGTAAAACTATGGGTTGGAAGGATCCTATAGAAGCTTTATTAATATATGCCTATATTGCAAAAAATTAATATAAAGCCTTGATAGAAGAAAAGAGAAGACAAGATTCTAATAATACAAGAGAAGGAAATTCTTCAAAAAGACAGACTCAAGGAGATAAGGCTCGTGAGATGTCATCACACGAATTACCAACAAAGGATGCTTCAATATCTTCAAAAGAAAATCAAAGGGCTTAGGAGAAAAAGGTAAGTCAACAGCTTACAAACTTCTCTCTGATATTGAAGCAGCAACAAATTTAAAGGGGGTGCTTGAAGAACGTGTCCTTAATGCTAAAGTTGAATTCACATTGAAGGAAATATTGGATATTGCAAAGAAAGAATTCCATGATGTCATTATTGACAGTATTAAGTGAAAGAGGCAATTAATGGTGAATCTGGATCAAATCATGCTATTGATGCACATATATGTGAAAATGAAGAAGATGAAATTGACAATTGTTACAAACAAACAACAAGTGGAGGAAGGAGTTATTATCAAAAAGTACAATTTGATAATCCAAGTGATAAGGAGAAAATAATTTTGAGTCATTATACTCGAAAGCATTGGGCTAGAGCAACTACAGAGGCATTAATAAAGATTGGAGATATAGATAAGCCAATTGTTGCCTTGACTGACCATGGTTCAAAAATAAACCTTATGTCTAAAGATTTTTATATGAAACAAAAGTGGCCAATTGATATGGAGCATGGATGGATAATACGGGCAGCTTATAATACACGAGGTGAGTTGTATGGTGTTTGCTTAGATGTGAAGGTTCGGATTGGTGATGTTGCAATGGAACAAAATTTCTTTGTTCAAGATGCAACAACTTACCTTCTTATATTGAGACAACCATATATTATTGCGACTTGAATGGAAACAAAAGTCCTTGATGATGGATCAGCTTATGCACGGATTCGTAGTGAAGATGGAAAAAGGGCAGTACAATTTTTGACTATTCCTCCAAATTATGAATGTAATCGAGACAAATTGAGAGAGAAACCATTGCCAAGAGTTGTTGAAGAATTTACGGATTTTTGAGGAGTACCACTATAAAGTGGGATTATGGAGGTACAAAAGGGGAGGTACTCTCGCAAGATATATATACCTTTGATGCATGATTTATTGGCATTTTTGAAAATAGGAATGTTATGTATAAGAGGACTAAGGATCTAAAAAGAAGTGAGAGAAAAAGATTATGTATTATTAAAAGAGAATTATATGGGTTAAAAATATTAGAAGATGATGAAAAGATTATTGGTATTTATGAAGAAAATGGATTGGAAGATCCTTTGGAATTGATTGCATCTATTGGATTAGGTGATGATGATAAAAGTATACAAATTCATTCAAAAGAAGTTTATGATATGATTGAATCTTTTCAAACACTAAAGGTTATGGTTGAAACAAAATATAAGACAGTAGATAAGAAGGTAAAACCCGTTGCTGGACCTTTGCTAAAGGATTGTAAAGAACAGATAGAAGGAGCATCAAGAGATAAGAGCTTGAGGGATCCAAGAAATATTGGGCATAAGTTCACTGAAGAAACTTTTGAAGAATTGAAGATTGATTCTGATGGTTCTTTGTTGCTAGAGGAAATTGTATTCTTCAAAGAAATGCTAGCAAAACGAGGTAAATCATTTACCTTTGAATCTCATGAAATTAGGTGTGTGGATCCAAATATTGTAACTCCTATGGTTATTTTCACTATACTACATGTACCTTGGAATTTGAAGCCAATTCCAGTGCCAAGGGCGTATTTACCAAGTTTGATAGAATTATTAAAAGAAAAGATGAAGATGAAGATTTTGGAACCTTCTTTTGTACCATATTCTAGCCGATGGTTTATAGTGCCTAAGAAAAATGGATCATTACGATTTATTCAAGATATGCAGCTAGTAAATGCAGTGACTATCAAAAATATAGGAATTGGACTAATAGTAGATGAATTTATTGAAGCATTTGCAAGAAGGGCAATTTATTCAATGGATGACCTGTATTCAGGCTATGACCAATTTCAACTAGCAAAAGAAAGTAGAGACATGACAACAATGAGAACTCTACTTAGATTGGTTAAAATATGTACTCTTTCTCAAGATGCTACTAATTCAGTTGCACATATGATGAGTGGGATGAATAAGGTATTGAAGGATTTTATTCCTGAGAAGACTATGCTTTTTCTAGATGATGTTCCTATTAAAGGGTGCAAAGAAGAAGATAAGGATGAAACTTTAGATAAAATGGGGTGTCGCAAGTTTGTTGTCAATCATATACAAGATTGTGAACAGATATTGATTCGGCTTGAAGAAATTCATCTTATATTATCAGGTACAAAATCTATATTTGGAATATAAGAAGTTGTAATTGTTGGACATTTATGTGGATTTTATGGAAGAAAATCAGATCCAGCCAAGGTTGATGCAATTAGAAGAATAAAAGAAGATTGCAGTTCTTTAACAGAGGTACATAGGTTTTTGGATGCATGTGTATTTTATCATATTTGGATTCCCCACTATGCTCATATAGCGGATCCATTGTATGAATTATTACGCAAAGGTTATCATTTTAAATGGGAAGAACAACATATCAAAGCAATGCAAATATTGAAGGAATTATTGACATCACCTCCAGTATTGAGAAAAATTGATTATAAGTGTAATAGACCAGTGATTCTTATAGTGGATATTAGTCCAATTGCCATTGGATGGGCAATGGATCAAGATGATTCAAATAGACATAGATTTGCAGTTTGATTTGGAGCTACGATTTTAAGTGCACACCAACGTGTATATTCTCAAGTAAAAAGGAAATTATGGAGAGTTGTTTCAGCTATGAAAGCTAAAAGAGATTATTTAATTGGGATAACAATGGTGGTGGAAACAGATTGTTTGCCTTTGCTTAGAATGATTACTAATTCCATAATTCCATATATTGCAATGTTAAGATGGATTGCTTATATCAAGTCATTAAATCCGGAGTTTAAGCATGTTGCGGGAAAAGACAATTCCGTAGCAAATATGTTATCTCGAGCAAGATATAATGGAGAAGATGAAATGATAGAGGATATTGATGATGTGGGTATTAAATTTTATTCAATTTAACAATTGAATAAGGAAAATAAGCCATTTCATGAAGAAAGTTATGAAGGAGATTTATTGGATATTGGATATTATTTGAGCATATTAAGCAAGCATGCTAATTAGTCAGTTGAAAAATTTAAATAAATCAAGAGAAAAGCATACAAGTTCATATTATAAGGGGGATTTCTATGTAAGAGGCCGAAATCAAACATTGGAATGCCACAACAAGTAGTAGGTACCAAAGAAGATCAACAAGAATTACTCAAGGAATTTCATGATAGTTTATGGGCAGGGCATAGAGAAATTTGGGCTACTTTTGCTAAATTGAAAGAACGATATTGGTGGAAGAATATGCATCGAGATGTAACTTCATTTGTAGAGTCTTGTGTAGCTTGTCAAATGTATTCGAATATACGACATCGAGATGGTTTGCATCCAACATATCCTTTGGCCATTCATTTTAAATGGGTTGTAGATTTGGTTATTATGCCAATGGACTATGGCAAATAAGGTATTTAATTTTGGCTCGTGAGGATTTATCAAATCAAGTGGAAGGCAGGGCTTTAAGGACAAAGTCTACAGAAAGAATTTGCAGGTTTTTATTTGAGGATGTTATTTGCCGCTATAGATGTGTGGGAAAGATCATCTCATATCATGGAGAATTAAATACACATGAAGCTCGTGAATTCTTCAAAAGATGTGGAATTAAATTATCATTGACTACGGCTTATAATCTAGAGGTGAATGCAAAGAGTGAACATGGACATCCACTTATTGTAAAAGCCTTGGTTAAAGCTTGCAATGGAAGAGTAAGAGAATGTCCTCGACTTTTACCTTATGCATTATAAGCTGATCGAATAACACATAGTTTGGTGACAGGATATATGCTAGTGGAACTCATGACAAGTCAAAAACCTATTATGTCAATTGAAGAACATGTGCCAACTTGGAGTGTACTACCTTAAAAAGATGGATTAATAAGAGAAGAGTTACTGGCTATTAGAATTCGATAGCTCAAACAAAGGTCAGAAGATGTGGAACTAGCATTAAAACGGTTACAAAAGGCAAGGCTAAAGAACAAGGCTTGGTTTGATAAACGACATCGATTGAGGCCTAAAGCAATTGAAGAAGGTGATTGGGTACTTGTTTATGACAACAGTTTGGATAACCAGCATAGTACCTTATGGAAGTTTTTAAAATGTTGGTTAGGACCCTATATAGTGGTAACAGTTCAAGACAATGCCACATATTTATTGAAGGAATTGGATGGTACAAGGTTGAATATACCTATTACTGAAAAGTGAGTAAATATTTTCAAAAGACGAGATGGAGAAATAAACGTAGAAGATCATGTTGAAGATATCAATGACTTTGAAGAACACAATTATATTGAAATGGATGATGAAGAAGAAATTGGTACAGAAAATAAACAGATGGTATGATGCCAACTATGAAATATGCTTCATTTGGCGCATACCAGAGGATGCGCAGATTCAGAGGGGGTGGATGTCGTGTTGCACTACATTTATATAATGAAAGGTATAGATAAGAGTAATTTTTATGTAATACTTGATTATATTAGTTTAGTAGGAACTAAGGATATTTAATAAAAGGGTTATGGAAGCTTCTTAGATTATTTTCTTGTTTTAATAGCTAACAGATAAAAGTTAGTTGTTAAAGTTTTCTTCTAGGCTATTCAAACTCTATTATTGATTTTGAATATCCATAAGTTAATCAAAATAGGATAGAATAGAAAAATAGATATTATGGTTGGTATTAAGATTGAGTTGAGGATAGGATTTACCTTAAAAATCCTTAGAATTAGTTGAATTGATACCCGGGGATAGACCGGGTATGAGACAGGGTTGAAATCAGATCTCTAGGGACAAAAACGACCGCCAAAGGCAAGGAAGAGGGACATTCAAAGATCACCAATTAGAATTGAATAGCTAGCTTGAAGGAGGTTCTAGGGGCATTTAGCTTGCAACCATAGGATTTTGGAGGACTTAGAAATTGCTATTAAAAGTCAAGGTTTGTATTGATGTTTTGGATTTTATTTAAGACAATGATGGCTTGCATTGTTGAGTGATTCGTGCAATCTGTGTCGCATCTATAATTCAAAATTTCGTAGTGTTTGGATTGTTGGGTGTGCTAAGTGTCTACAAAAATTTGTATTAATCTAGCTATGAAATCAGGAGATATTTGAGTTTTAATACAAAGGATTGTCAAAAGTTGGCAATTTAGGGTTGGATAGGATTTCTATAATAACTAAAGATCCACCAATTGGATCTATGTAAATTTTGGTATGCTAATAGAAGACTTATAGATTGAGCTACACACCAAGTTTGAGCTGAAGTTAACGGTGAAAGAAGGAGAAATCACTACTGGAATTTCTGCATTAATCTTCAAGTTGGCAGTCGAGTGTCATTAGTGCGCTTTTTGGGCATTTTCTTGCAATTTGTAAGTTGGGTTGAGTTAAATTTTTTTGAACATATAAAAGGATTATACTAGCATTTGTGTGAAAAATTTCACACTAAATGGCTGATTAGATTAAAAATTATAGCTTATCAAAGCTCATTGATTAGGATTAGGGCTTACAAACAAAAATAAAAATTGCTTGATTATAAAAGAAACGAGGTAATTGGGGTATATGTATGGTTGATGTTACTAAGAGGAGTGTTTTTTAATACTTTTGAATTGAAGTTTGAATTATATCCCTCATACATGGGTGAAACCTATTAGGGTTTCTTGATTATTTGTAACATTACTTTACCTTCTACAGCTAGGTACCCGGTGCATTTCTGAACAAGACAACACGTAAGACGACAACGTTCATCCAATGTAATTTGTAAACTCAAAACTTCTAATTCAATTGATAATATTGCCTCTTTTTCATATACCAATTGGAATGGTGTGGAATTGGTAGTCACTTTATACGCAATACAATATGTCCACAAGGCTGCAAACAGTTTTGTATCCCAATCCGTTCCTACACCAAATAGTGTTTCAATTAAAATTTTACATAAAATATTGTTGGTCTTTTCAGTCTGCCCGTTAGTCCAAGGGTGATATGGGGTTGTCTTTCGATGCTTGATTTCGTATTTATCTGCCAAAGCCGCAATTGTAGAATTAATAAAATGGGTTCTACGATCACTAATTAATTCTTTAAGACATTCAAATCGAGTGATAATGTTCTCATACAAAAATGTGGCTACGGTATTGGCATTATCAGTTTTTGTTGCCATCGCCTCCACCCATTTTGTCACATAATCAGTCGCTACCAAAATATATCTTTTCTGCCCATTATGCGAGGTTGGTGCGATTGGTCCTACAAAATCAATACCCCATTTCTCAAATGATGCTTGTGCTAAAATTGGTACCAACGGCATGTCAGAAGTTCCTGTAGGTCTACCAATACACTGACAAGGATTACAACATCGGATGTATTGGTGTGCATCTGAGAACATTGTTGGCCACCAATATCCGGCCATTAAAATTTTGCGGATATTGCTATCACCGGCAAAATGCCCTCCACAACTATCCAAATGACATCCTTCCAATATGGTACGTACTTCACTTTGAAAAATACAATGGCATAGAATTCCGTCTCTCCCCTGCTTATACAAAGCGTCTCCAATCATTGTATATGGAGCACTTTTCAAAATCAAGCGTTTCTTAAGTTTCTCACTATATGTAGGTGGAAATGTCTGAAATGTCAGATACTGGATCAATTCACTATATTCTGGGGTGATCACGTCGACGGCAAATAATTCCGCATCAGGAAGTGTATCATTGATAGGTTTGTTACCGAATATATTGGACAATCAAGATAAATGATCTGCATTGGCATGTTTCTTTCCTGGTCGAATATTAATAATAAAATTAAATTCTTGAAGGAGTAACATCCACTGAGCGATGCGTCCACTCAATTGAGGTTTATTAATCATATACTTAAAAGCATCATGATCGATATAAAACACAAATGGATAACCAAGCAAATAATGTTGAAATTTTTAGATAGAATAGATGATGTCCAAGGCTTCCTGTTCAGTCGTAGTGTAATTTTGTTCCGTAGCAACAAATTATCGACTAGCATAATAGATGGGATGATCCAAATCCTTTTCATCTTTTTGGCTCAACACGGATCCAATAGCAACATTCGAGGCATCAACATAAACATAAAAGGATTTTGTCCAACAAGGTGCAATAAGTACTAGTGCTGACACCAATTTTTGTTTTAACTCCTCAAACGCAACTGTACATTCCTCAGTCCAAATTGGACTAGATCCATCCGGTGGCGGTTTCTTTAAGAGATTCGTTAATGATTGACATATTTTTGCAAATAAATGAATGAATCATTTCATAATAGCTTAATACGGCCTACTTAAATTCAACACCGATAATCGCTTTTGGCTTTATAAAGTCAATATATGAATAACTTAATCTGAGCCACTAGCGATACTAGCCAATGAAAATGATGTATTCCAAAAGCTTTTCATTAGTATGCCAAATTGACACTTATCGAATTTCAAAGATATCCCATATTTATTACATTGACTAAAACAAAAGGGACCAAGACGTAGTCGTGGCAAAAGTTTCCTTCAAGTAGACGTAAGGTCCCTCTTTACAATCAAGTTGGATCCAATATGCACAAACTTTTTTAAATTTTTCTTTTATAGTCACAAAACCATGTGTATAATAAATCAACAAACTAGAAGCTTGGAAATTTATAAATCAAAATCGAGCCATTTATATAAGTTCAAATTTTGGAAGCATAGAGTTCACTTCTTTAGTCATCTTCACAAAAATTCTCAACCATGAATTCATTACCGATCACCAGATATCATCAAAATATTAGCAAGTAATTATATAAGTAAAAACCAAACCAGAAACTTGAAAATTCATAATTTAAGATCCAACTATTCAAATAAGCTCAAAATTTGGGAAAACATATCTCATACCTCTGATCTTTGTCACATAAATTTTGAGTTGTGAATTCATTGTTGATCATTAGATATCACCAAATCCTTGGCAGATACTTTTAGAAGTCAAATCTCAACCCGAAACTTGAAAATTCATAATTGAAGATCCAGTCATTCAAATAAGCTCAAAATTTAGAAAAACATATCTCATACCTTTGACTATTGTCACATAAATTTTGAGCCATGAAATCATTGCCAATCGTTAGATATCACCAAATCCTTGGCAGATACTTTTAGAAGTCAAATCTCAACCCGAAACTTGAAAATTTATAATTGAAGATCCAGCCATTCAAATAAGCTCAAAATTTGGGAAAACATAACTCATACCTTTGATCCTCATCACATAAATTTTGAGCTATGAATTCATTGCTGATCGTTAGATATCACCAAATCCTTGGCAGATACTTTTAAAAGTCAAAATCCTAGACACCTGAGAACAAATTTGCCATTACTCCCTAATCAAAGTCTCAATTGATATGAGATTTTAGACATAGACTCTTTATAGTATAAGTAATATGTAAACAAAAAATGAGCTTCAAATTCTTCTTGAAACTCAAGTTCTAGCTTAAAGCAAATCCTTCTATTTATCTAACTTCTTCAAAAACCCAGTTTAGTTTGCTGGGTTTAACTAGCCATAACTCACTCATTTTGAACTCATTTCTATCAATTCTTGGATGTAAAATGTGTAGCTTGAAGTCTAGTTTCTAATCCAACTTTTCGATTTCTTGCTAGTATCTTAAAACTTCTAATATACCCTGAAAAGTGACAGTAGGTGTCATATTAGTAGTCTAAGTTCAAACAAGCATATCTCTCTCATCTAAGCTCCAAATCCTATGTTTCTACCACCTAAACTCATGCCAAGAAGAAGCTCTCTGTCAATACTTTTCTAGATTTTCCAAAAAACCCCATCTTCTTCTCCTCTAAGCTCGTCAAAAAAGTCGCAGCCAAGGTCTTTAAAGTCCAAGTCAACAATTAATAGCTTAAAGTTATAAAAACCCCAAATCTAATCCTCCAAGTCAGCACTATTAATGGTAGCCGACTATTGACATCCAAATCTATTATTTATCCTTGGTAAATCCTAAATTCAACCTCAAAGTCAAAACTTCTTATATCTACAAATATAACCCTGAATCTATTAAAATCTAAGATTGAAAAAAAGATAAAAGAAATAAAAGAAAGTTTCAAGGCTAGATCAAAGATAAAGTTAAGATTAAAGATAAGATAAAAATTTAACCAAAGAAAAAGAAAGAAAGTGAGAAATTTTTCCTAAACTATATAAAAACTTAGATTAGTAAGAAGAAAGAAAGAACTTAATAAAATTTTGAAGAAAAGATAGTTAAGTTAGGTTTCTATATATGGATATATTTACTTCACGACATCCACCCCCTCCAGACCTGCACATCCTCCGGCATGTGCCACCATTCACCCTTCATCCTATTCGTCTTCATCTTGAATTTCTTTATCTTCTTGGTTCCATTGTTCGTCAGACACATACATTTCAAAGTCTTCAGGTAGACAATTATTATTTCTTCTTCGGAAAGCTTTCACTCGTTTCCCTCCTATCGGAATTCGGATAGATGTTCCATCTAATTCTCAAAGTGAGTAAGTTCCATTGTCATGAGCAATTACAACAATATATGGTCCAAACCATCTCCGAGAAAATTTTCTTTGCATACTATGTTGGTGGTCCAAAGTATTGTCATAAACCACTACCCAATCACCTTCCAAGATTGGTTTCAAACGCAATCGATGAGTTTGATCAAATCGTGTTTTGTTTTCCAATCTTGCTGCTTTCAACCTATCTAGTGCCAATTGGTGGTCTTCTGATAGTCTCTCAATTTGTTGGATCCGGAATTCCAAAAGTCTTTCACGAGATATGCCATCTTCTCAAGATAAAAATAACCACGTAGGCATAGATTCTTCTGCTGGCATAATGGGCTTTTGACCCAACATTAATTCAACTGGCATATATCCCGTTACCGTACTATGGGTGGTTCTATCAGCCCATAAAGCAAATGGTAGTAGCCTTGGCCATTCCTTTGAATTGCCTTTACAAGCTTTAATTAATGCATGTATGATTGGTGGGTGGCCTCTTTCACTCTTCCCATTTGCTTCTGGATTATATGCAGTGGTTAATTTTAGCTTCACTCCATATCTTTCAAAAAAACTTCTAGCTTCAGCAGCATCTAATTCCCCTCTGTCAGCCCTCATTCCTCCAATACATCCATAGTGACTAAAAATATCCTCAAGGATAAATCGACATATTCCAGCTGTTTGTTTGGTTCTTAAAGCTCTGCCTTCAACATAGTTTGATAACTCCTCTCGTGCCAGAACTAAATATTTCATATTCCATAATCCAACTGGCATAACTACCAAATCAATTACCCATTGGAAGTGAATGGAAAGAGGATAAGTTGGGTGAAGTTCATCACGATATCTAATTTTGGATTGAAGTTGGCATTCAAAGCACGATCCCACAAAATTCTCTACATCTTTATAAAGTCCCTTCCACCAATACCGCTCCTTAATCTTTGTATATGTAGCCCAAACTCCTTGATGCCCAGCCCAATGTGAATCATGAAATTCCTTTAAAACTTGAGCTTTGGTGCATGCATTTCCAACTACCCGCAACGGCATCCATCCTTTCTTTTTGGTTTTTTCCAAAGAAGTCCATCCCGTAGAAAATATCCATATGAATATTGCCTGATTTCTTTAAAAAACTTATTTGACCAATCTTGCAATTTTCTAAGGGTGCTCAAATAAATGCCAATGTCTTTCAATCTTCCTTCATATGATTCTGCCTCAAAAGATAGAACTTCTTCCATTCTCTCATTATTTGTTGAAAATACATAATCCAAATCTTTATTACAGCTATTTTCATTCTCTTCTTCAGCAATCATTTCTTCTTTATCTATATATCTAGCCCTTGATAGCATATCCGCTATTGTATTTTCTTTGCCTTTAATATGAATCAAAATTGGATTTAGAGATTTAATGTAGGCTATCCATCTTAGCATGGCAATATCAGGAGTTGAGCAGTTAGATATCATACCGAGCAAAGGTAAACAATCAGTCTCTAATAGCACATTTGCTCCAATTAAATAATTTCTTTCTGCTTTCAATGCTGTAATTGCACCCCACAACTCTCTTTTCACTTGTGGATATGCCCTTTGGCGCTCTGTCAAGATTCTTGCTCCATATCTAATAGCAAATCGATTCCTGCTGACATCTTCTTGTCCAACAACCCAACCTATGGCAATAGGGCTAGTATCCACTGTTACTATCACAGGCTTATCATTCTCATAATTCACTTGTCTTAGAGCCGGTGGAGATCTTAAAATCTTTTTTAAATCTTCCATAGCTTTATCTTGTTCCATGCTCCAAGTAAACTTATTTCTCTTTCTTAAAAGTTTGTATAAAGGCTCCGCTACATGAGCAAAATGAGGTATCCAAATTTGATAGAAAACACATGCTCCAAGAAATCTTCTCACCTCAGTGATATTGTTGCAGGCTTTCATTTGTGAAATAACATCTATCTTATCTGGATTTGGCTTTTTTCCATAGCTTCCACACAAATGGCCTACAACTACAATTTTTTCAACTCCAAATTTGGATTCATCAATAGATAGAGTTAAGTTCACC
>JAWRVF010001654.1:0-52512 GCA_036785485.1 Physcomitrellopsis africana | reverse complement strand
GCTATATTTTTCTAAGCATGTAAATAGCTTATATTAGCATGTTTGTGCAAAATTTCACATTGAGTGGATAGTTTGATTAAAAAATATAGCTTGTCAAAGCTCACTGATTAGAGTTAGGGCTTATAAACAAAAATAAAAATTATTTAATTATAAAGGAAACGAGGTAATTGGGATATACGTAAGGTTGATTTTACTAAGAGAAGTGTTTTTAAACTCTTTTGAATTGAAGCTTGAATTATATTCCTTATACATGGATGAAACCTATTAGGGTTTCTTGAGTATTTGCAAACAATATTTTACTTTCTATAGCCAAGTGCCCGGTGTATTTCCGAACGAGACGCCATGTAATATGACATAAGTGGTGAATCCAACGTGAAAGTTTGAGGTGGAAGGTATTGGCTTTTGTTATGGTTATTTGGAATTAATGGCACAAGAGAACAAAAAGGTGGATTTTGGAGCTATTGATGGAGCTTTGGGTGGAGCTTCAAGTAGATCTTCTAGTGGAGCTTCTTTTGGTGGACAAGGTATGTATCTAGACCCAAACATTGCAAATATGTTTCAAGCTTTTACATTAATTATGCAACAACAACAAGAAGAGGATCGAAAGGAGGCTTTGGCAATCAAAGCACTGCAAGTAGTGGTTAACAAGGTTGACCAGTTTGATGGGAAGGACATATCTAAGTATTTGAGGTATTATATGCGGAAAATGGAATTGAATCGAGTCTCTGAAAGGGACATGATTTTATTATTTGGACTTGCTACAATACTGGAGATAAGAGAATATGTGAAATCAGTTACAGAGTAATTTGGAAGCTCTTGGGAGGAATTCTCTCATGCGTTGAGAAATGAGTATTTCTTAGAAGACTCTGATCGAGTCACTAAGAAATCATTTTTGGAATGGATTGAGTGTCCTAACAAGAAATTGCAAGCTATTGAATTATTAAGGGAGTTTGAAAGACAATATTCTCGGTTATTGAAAATAGAAAAGATAACTTTAGAACCAAATAAGGTTGAATTATTTCTTCAAGCAGCATATAGAGAATTACAAGAAAGGTTGGAGATTTCTCTTGAAGATATAGAAGAAGATGAAGGATTAATAAAAAATTAGAAGAAGGTCGAGGATGCAATAGGATTGTTGGCAAAAAAAGAAATGACGAAGGATAAGGGAAATATCCAAAGAATGGTGCAGGTACCTAAAATTCAAGTGCCTACTTCACGATTGACGATACCTATTGTTCAACCTTCAACAACTACGTCAAAGAAAGAAGATATGGGGATTGAAGAACTTATACGCGGAATGCAGGATCTTCAAATTAAATTTGCAAGGCTTGAAGAGAAGACTTCTGTAATGAATTCAAAATCTGCTTTTAAGCAAGGATATGTGCAAAGATGCATCTGGTGTGATGATGATTCCCATTCTCGAAAGAATTGTGGTGAATTTAATGAAATGGTCTAACAAGGCATTATTTTTTGGAAAGATGGAAAGGTGCCGTTAAAGGATATTAGTGATATTCTCCAAACCAACTTTGATAAGGGAGGTATGAAAGCATTGGTTAAGGATTATTTGGCAGCAAATGGGATTGCAATAATAGAAATTACAAGTTATGGTATTAGAGTGGATGATAATGCTAAGCAAGAATTTTTTGGAAATATTGAACCAAGTGGGCTTTGGTCTTCTGCCATTTCTACAATGCATAAGAAGAAGATGTCACGAGAAGTATTATTAAGAATTGCTGCAATAATTCATGGAACTACGGGTTGGGAGGATCTTGTAGAGGCTTTATCAGTACATGCCTATATTGCTAAAAATAAATATGAAGCCTTGATAGAAGAAAAGAGAAGACAAGATTCTAACGATACAAGAGAAGAGAATTCTTCAAAAAGGTAGACTCGGAGAGATAAGGCTTGTGAGATGGCATCACAGGAATTACCAACAAAGGATGCTTCAATATCTTCAAAAGAAAAATCAAAGGACTTAGGAGAAAAAGGTAAGTCAACGGCTTACAAACTTCTCTCTGATATTGAAGCAGCAATAGATTTAAAGGGGGTGCTTGAAGAACGTGTCCTTAATGCTAAAGTTGAATTCAAATTAAAAGAAATATTGGGTATTGCAAAGAAAGAATTCCATGATGTCATTATTGACAATATTAAGCGAAAGAGGCAATTAATGGGTGAATTTGGATCAAATCATGCTATTCATGCTCATATATGTGCGGATGAAGAAGATGAAATTAACAACTGTTATAAACAATCAACAAATGGAGCAAGGAGTTAAAATCAAAAAGCACATTTTGATGATCCAAGTGATAAGGAGAAAGAAATTTTGAATCATTATACTCGAAAGTATTGGGCTAGAGCAACTACAGAGGCATTAGTAAAGATTGGAGATATGGATGAGCCAGTTGTTGCCTTGATTGACCATGGTTTAGAAATAAACCTTATATCTAAGGATCTTTACATGAAATAAAAGTGACCAATTGATATGGAGCATGGATGGATAATACAAGCGGCTAATAATATATGAGGTGAATTGTATGGTGCTTGCCGAGATGTGAAGGTTCAGATTGGTGATGTTGCAATAGAACAAAATTTCTTTGTTCAAGATGCAACAACTTATCCTCTTATACTGGTACAACCATATATTATTGCGACTCGAATGGAAATAAAAGTCCTCAATGATGGATTAGCTTATGCATGGATTTGTAGTGAAGATGGAAAAAAGGCAGTACAATTTTTGATTGTTCTTCCAAATCATGAATGTAATCAAGACAAATTGAGAGAGAAACCATTACCAAGAATCGTTGAAGAATGTATGGATTTTTGAGGAATACCATTATAAAGCGGGATTATGGAGGTATAAAAGGGGAGGTACTCTCACAAGATATATGTACCTTTGATGTAGGATTTATTGGCATTTTTGAAAATGGGAATATTATGTATAAGAGGATTGAGGATCTAAAAAGAAATGAGAGAAAAAGATTATGTGCTGTTGAAAGAGAATTATATGGATTAAAAATATTAGAAGATGATGAAAAGATTATTGGTATTTATGAAAAAAATGCATTGGAAGATCCTTTAGAACTGATTCCATCTATTGGATTAGGTGATGATGATAAAATTATATAGATTCATTTGAAAGAAGTTTATGATATGATTGGATCTTTTCAAACGCCAGAGATTAGGATTGAAACAAAATACAAGACAGTAGATAAGAAGGTAAAATCCATTGCTAGGCCTTTGCCAAAAGACTGTAAAGAACAGGTAGAAGGAGCATCAAGAGAAAAGAGCTTGAGAGATCCAAGAAATATTAGGCATAAGTTTACTAAAGAAACTTTTGAAGAAATAAAGATTGGTTCTGATGGTTCCTTGTTGCTAGAAGAAATTGTATTCTTCAAAGAAATGCTAGCAAAATGAGATAAATCATTTGCCTTTGAATCTCATGAAATTGGGTGTGTGGATCCAAATGTTGTAACTCCTATGGTTATTTTTACTATATCACATGTACCTTGGAATTTGAGGCCAATTCTAGCGCCAAGGGCACATTTACCGAGTTTGATAGAATTATTAAAAGAAAAGATGAAGATGAAGATTTTGGAGCCTTTTTTTGCACCATATTCTAGCCGATGGTTTACAATGCCTAAGAAAAATGGATCATTACGATTTATTCAAGATATGCAGCCAGTAAATGTAGTGACTATCAAGAATGAAGGAATCGGACTGATAATAGATGAATTTGGTGAAGCATTTGCAAGAAGGGCAATCTATTCAATGGGTGACTTGTATTCAAGCTATGACTAATTTCAACCTGCAAAAGAGAGTAGAGACATGACAACGATGAGAATACTATTTGGATTGATTAGAATGTGTACTCTTCTTCAAGGTGCTACTAACTCAGTTGCGCATGTGATGAACGGGATGAACAAGGTGTTGAGGGATTTTATTCCTGAGAAGACTATGCCTTTTTTAGATGATGTTCCTATTAAAGGGTGCAAAGAAGAAGACAAGGATGAAACTTTAGATAAAAGGGGGTGTCACAAGTATGTTATCAATCATATACAAGATTGTGAAAGATATTGACTCGGCTTGAAGAAATTCATCTTACATTATCAGGTATAAAATCTATATTTGGAATTCAAGAAGTTATAATTATTGGACATTTCTGTGGATTTTATGGAAGAAAATCAGATCCAGCCAAGGTTGATGCAATTAGAAGAATAAAAGAAGATTGCAATTCTTTAATATAGGTGCGTAGATTTTTGGGTGCATGTGTGTTTTATTGTATTTGGATTCCTTACTATGCTCATATAGCGGATCCATTGTATGAATTGTTACACAAAGGTTATCGTTTTAAATGGGAAGAAAAACATATCAAAGTAATGCAGATATTGAAAGAATTATTAATATCACCTCCAGTATTGAGAAAAATTGATTATAAGTACAATAGACCAGTGATTCTTATAGAGGATACTAGTCCAATTGCCATTGGATGGGCAATAGGTGAAGATGATTCAAATGGACATAGATTTGCAGTTCGATTTAGAGCTAAGGTTTTAAGTGCACGCCAATGTGCATATTCTCAAGTGAAAAGGGAATTATGGGAAGTTGTTTCACCTATAAAAGCTGAAAGAGATTATTTAATTGGGGCAACAATAGTGGTGGAAACAGATTGTTTGCCTTTGCTTGGAATGATTACTAATTGCACAACTCTAGACATTGCAATGTTAAGATGGATTGCTTATATCAACTGATTAAATCCGCAGTTTAAGTATGTTGCGGGAAAGGACAATTCCGTAGCAGATATGTTATCTCGAGCAAGATATAATGGAGAAGATGAAATGATAGAGGGTATTGATGATGTGGGTACTAAATTTTATTCAATTTCACAATTGAACAAGGAAAATAAGCCATTTCATGAAAAAAATTATGAAAGAGATTTATTGGATATTGGATATTATTTGAGCACATTCTCGTGTTGTGGTTTGGCTACTATGTGAAAAAATTGTATATGTATATTTAATGTATAATTTACTACTTAGCTAAATGAAAGTCATATCAGTAGATTTTATTGGTTATAGGTTGTAATTAAGTTGCTAGTTTAGAAAAGATCTATTAAAAAGAATATTATTAAGATTTATATAACCTTAATTTTTTTTTTAGTAGTGACTTTTGAAGTTAATTTTATATTAATAGTAACTTTTATATATCTTAAGTCACCTATGTTAGACATTGGTGATCCTTAAGATCTTATTTACTTCTTTTATTTGGTGCTTAAAGCACCAAGTATGTAAATCTTATAAGAAGAAGGGTTAGAAAAGGGTTTTTAGTGTAAAAAGGGTAGTTTGGCCATCCATGTAGATGAATAGAGGTGGATGATAGAAATCTCTATTCTAATTGGCCAAAAATCATGCCCAATGGGCTTCAAGGAGGCTGCCCGAGGGTTTATTAGGAGTTAGGGTTTGTTTTTCGGGGGAGAGTCGAACATCAAAGACTAGGATCATAAGGTTTAGGTTTTTAGATCTGGTTTAGGTGCAAATTTTGTGTGATTTGTACTTTTTATGAAGAAGTTATAGACGCTCAAAGTTAAGGTGTTGATTTTGAACCTACTGTCACTCTTTTAGATACAACTCGCGCATACAAAGAGCAATTAAAGATTGGCGACTAGGGTTGGAGAAAGCACTTTTAAGGCTACACTTTTTATACATAGCTTGATAAAATCCAAGCTAGAATAAAGGAGATATTGGGAGTTGAAGTCAGTGCTTACAAACTTAAGGGCAGTAAGGGACCTGCTTACATAGTGGTTACATTTTGAGCTATATCTTAGGCAATTTCATAGATTTTTGGCTCAAAATTTTCAAGAGTGTATATGTTTATGTCACAAGACTATGTGCAAAAATTTTGTGGCATTAAGATTTTGGGTTCGTGAGATATAAGGAAAATAGTGCTCAGGTGTCTCTGAGCTAGGGTTTTAAGCACCTGCTAGGGGTTTTGAGATATCAGACGATCGGAAATGAATTTATGGTTGATTCTTTCTTGTGATGAAACTTAAGAGAGTTATATAAACTTTAAATTAAATTTTATAGAAATTGAATATTTGGATCAAGAGTTATTGGACTCTAAAGTTTAGCAAGAAATAAGTCCTTGCGGGTGAATAAAGTTTTGAAGGGTTTTGTGGAAATTTGAACCTTTTTTGTACAAACTTACTTGAATACAAGAGGGTTTACATATATAACTTCTCTTTTGTGAGATTGTTGTATTATTTGTCCTTTTTATTGAGGACAAAGACTTGTTGGATTTTGCCATCAAATTTCAAACAAACTCTCCATAGCCAAGTATCCAGTGTATTCCCAGATAGAAGGCCACGTCATACGACAATGTTAACCAAGCATGCTAATTGGTTAGTTGAAAAATTTAAGCAAATCAAGAAAAAAGCATATTAGTTCATATTACAAGGGGGATTTCTATGGAAGAGGCCAAAATCAAACATTGGTATGCCACAACTAGTAGTAGGTATCAAAGAAGATCAACAAGAATTATTCAAGGAATTTTATGATAATTTATGGGCAGGGCATAGAGGAATTTGGGCTACTTTTACTAAGTTGAAGGAGCGATATTGGTGGAAGAATATGTATCGAGATATAACTTTATTTGTAGAATCTTGTGTGGCTTGTCAAATGTATTCGAATATACGACATTGAGATGGTTTGCATCCAACATATCCTTTGGCTATTCATTTTAAATGGGTTATGGATTTGATTATTATGCCAATGGGACTATGGCAAATGAGGTATTTAGTTTTGGCTCGTGAGGATTTATCAAACTAAGTGGAAGGCAGGGCTTTAAGAACAAAGTCTACAGAAGGAATTTGTAGGTTTTTACTTGAGGATGTTATTTGCTGCTAAGGATGTGTGGGAAAGATCATTGCAGATCGTGGAGAATTAAATGCACATGAAGCTCATAAATTCTTCAAGAGATGTGAAGTTAAATTATCATTAACCATGGCTTATAATCCACAAGGGAATATAAAGAGTGAACGTGGACATCCACCAATTGTAAAAGCCTTGGTTAAAGCTTGCAATGGAAGAGTGAGAGAATGGCCTCGACTTCTACCTTATGCATTATGGGCTGATCGAACAACACATAGTTCGGTGATAGGATATATGCCAATGGAACTCATGACAGGTCAAAAACCTATTATGCCAATTGAAGAACAAGTACCAACTTGGAGTGTACTACCTTGGAAAGATGGATTAACAAGAGAAGAGTTACTGGTTATTAGAATTTGACAGCTTGAACAAAGATCAGAAGATGTGGAACTAGCATTAAAATGGTTACAAAAGGCAAGGCTAAAGAACAAGGCTTGATTTGATAAACAACATCGATTGAGGCCTAAAGCAATTAAAGAAGGTGATTGGGTACTTGTTTATGACAACAGTTTGGAAAACCAACATAGTACCTTATGGAAATTTTCAAAACGTTGGTTTGGACCTTATGTAGTGGTAACAGTTCAAGACAATGCCACATATTTATTGAAGGAATTGGATGATATAAAATTGAAGATACCTATTGCCGGAAAGCGAATAAAAGTTTTCAAAAGACGAGATGGAGAAATAAACATGGAAGATCATATTGAAGATATCAATGACTTTGAAGAAGACAATTATATTGAAAATGATGAAGAAGAACTTAGTGCTGAAAATAAAGAGATGGTATGATGCCAACTATGACATATGCTCCATTTGGCGCATACCCGAGGATGCACAGATTCAGAGAGGGTGGATGTCGTGCTGCAGCACATTTATATAGTGAAAGGTATAAATAAGAGTAATTTATATTTAATACTTGATTATCTTAGTTCAATAGGAACTTAAGATACTTAAGAAAAAGATTACGGAAGCCTCTTAGATTATTTTCTTGTTTTAATAGCTAACAGGTAAAAGTTAATTGATAAAGTTTTCTTCTAGGCTATACAAACTCTATTATTGATTTTGAAAAGCCATATGTTAATTAGAATAGGATAGAAAAGAAAAATAGTTATTATGGTTGATACTAGGATTAAGTTGAGGATAGGATTTAACTTAAAAAACCTTAAAATTAGTTGAATTGATATCTAAGGAAAGATTGGATATGAGACATGGTCAAAATTGGACCTCTAGGGACAAAAAAGACCGCTAAAGACAAGTAAGGGGACATTCAAAGATCAACAATTAGGATTGGATAGCTAGCTTAAAAGAAGTTCCAAGGGCATTTAGCTTGCAACCATAGGGTTTTGGAGCACTTAGCAATCACTATTCAATGTTAGGATTTATATTGGTGATTTGGATTTTTATAGAAGACAATGATGGCTTGTATTGTTTAGTGATTCGTAAAATTTGTGAAGCATCTACAATTCAAAGTTTGATATTATTTGGATTGCTAGGTGTGTTAAGTGTATATAAAAATTTATATTAATATAGCAATGCAATCAGGAGATATTTGAATTTTGATACAAAAGATTGTTGGAAATTGGCAGTTTAGGATTGAATAGGGTTTTTGTAATAACTAAAGATCCACTAATTAGATCAACGTAATTTTTGATATACTGATAGAAGACTTTTAGATTGAGCTACACACCAAGTTTGAGCTGAAGTTAACGATGAAAGAAGGAGAAATCACCACTGCAGTTTTTGCATCAATCTTCAAGTTGGCGGCCAAGTGTCATCAGAGCGCTTTTTGAGTGTTTTCTTGCAATCTGTAAGTTGAGTTGGGCTATATTTTTCTAAGCATGTAAATAGCTTATATTAGCATGTTTGTGCAAAATTTCACATTGAGTGGATAGTTTGATTAAAAAATATAGCTTGTCAAAGCTCACTGATTAGAGTTAGGGTTTATAAACAAAAATAAAAATTACTTAATTATAAAGGAAACGAGGTAATTGGGATATACGTAAGGTTGATTTTACTAAGAGAAGTGTTTTTAAACACTTTTGAATTGAAGCTTGAATTATATTCCTTATACATGGGTGAAATCTATTAGGATTTCTTGAATATTTGCAAACAATACTTTACTTTCTATAGCCAAGTGCCCGGTGCATTTCCAAACGAGACACCACGTAATACAACAACGGACATGTAGAAAACTTGTCTTGTAAGTTTGACATGTATAGGAGGTCCTATAGAATGCCACCATGTAGTGCTTAGATAGATAATATAAATAGAGATAAGAGTGAAGCCTTCTTCACTCTTGTCAATTCTTTTCTTGCTTCTAGTCTAGTTCAAGAGTCTCATGTATTTTCTAGTCTTTGACAATAGCCAGTCCAATTTCTTCTTAAATATACATATTTCTTTATTTCTATCTTATTATTTTCTTTCAACATTGTTATTTACTAACTTACGCATCTATTTTAGTTTGTGTCCTTGGCAGATTGACAAGGGTGAAGTTATAATATCAAAGCTTTGTCTCTTCTTGATTAAGAGTGGATTATCCATTTTTCTTAATAAGACATAAGCATATTAGAAGTTGTGGATTACCCACTTCTAAACTGATATTGTTTCTAAAAAAAATTTCTTTGTTCTTGAATGTTTTATTTTGTAGTGAGAGTAGACATTTTTCTTTTTCTTTTTCTATCATAATATCATGGCAGAGCTTGTTGAAATGAAGAGTGCAGTGGCACAAATATAAGAACAAATGAGAAAAATTTTCTTCACAATGCGTCAACTCAATGCACTACTACAAGGAGCAACAAGATTAGCAAGAAGTAAAGATATAAAGATGATTTGAGTTGCTTCAAGCCATATCACTTCACCTACAATTGAACATCATTCAATCATCAAAGAATCAAAGATTAATTTGTTGGAGAGGTTTGATGGCACCAAATCTAAGTTTCAAAGATTCATCAATCAAGTACAACTGGTGATTGAACTTCAATACCAAAGTTATCCAACCCAGACATCACAAGTCAAGTTTATTAGAACAGTATTGTTGGATTCTACTTTATCATAGTTTTTGTCCTTTTTTGAATGACGTGATCCAATATTGGATAATTTGAAAGCATTTTTAACAAAGTTTTGATCTACATATGGAGAACATAATACAATTCGTGTTGCAACAAACAAAATTTGTATCTTACGGCAAGGCAATCGATTGGTAATATCATATGCTTCACAATGTTAATAGCTAGGTGAGATGATGCTACACTTATTAGCCAATTTTTCTATGGATTATAATATGAGGTAAAGAAATTGATGCTCAACTTATCCAATCTTCAGACAATGAATCAAATAATTGATTTTGCTGTAAAGTGTGACAATCAACTCTTTGAATTTCGATCAAAGAGCCACACAAGGGAGCCCCAACATTACTACAGCACAATGGCAATGTCAATGTCTTTTCAATATGAACATTCATAAGTAAAAGACATGCAAATCGACGCAATATATTTCAAATCTCTTATTGAGCAAGAAAAGACTTGTCGTTGGTAAGAAGGATTGTGTTTAAATTGTAAAAAACCTAAGCATATTGCTCAACATTGTCTAAAGAAACAACGCAACTACAAGATGAGGAGTACGATTGTCAAAAAAGACAATATATCAAAAAACAAGTTTGATCAACTATAATAGGGACCGTTGTTGTGGTAGAGAGAATTTACCTCAAGAAAGTGTTGGGCTTCTAGCTGCCACTAATTACTCAAGCAAGTTCCAAGTATAATAAAAACCCCCAAGTTTATATAAAAGAGATTTTTATAGGGCTATTACACCCAATACATAAGCCTAATTTCCTCAAACCACTCAAAACATAACAAAATACTCTAAACCCTCATTTCTCCGTAAAAAGGGAATTTTTCCCGAACTTCAATAACCCATAACTTTTAATCCAACCGTCCAAATCTATTCCAAATTTACATGGAATACTGATGTATTCTTCACAACTACCACCACAAATTTCAATTGTTGATTCATTATCGATCTTTAGATATCACCAAAACCCTAGCAGTAGCTTTAAACCCTTGTTAACAAACACCTGTGTACTAAATTCTTCATATCTCTCAATCTAAAAGTCCAAATGCTATGAAACTTTGATGTATAGCTTCTTAGCATAATAATACACCTTCTGAGACAAAAATTCGTCCAAAAACCTAAGATATGGCAAATCCCATCACTATCAACAAAACGGTCTACTTACTGCCTTGGAATTCAATCTGCTGTCTTTGACTCCCAATAACTCCTTCTTCAAAACTTCAAATGTAGTAATTCTTCCACATCAGGTGTAGAGCTTAAAATCCCCTCTCTAGCCGCACCTTTCGATCTCCAAAATCTTTCATAAAACTCCTCCAATCCTCAAAAGAGTGACAGTATGTCTCATATTGACACCTTATCTTCAAATGGATATAACTTCTTTATCCTAATTCCAAATCCTCTAATTTTTGTACACAAATTGTATCCAAAATCCTAAAATTTACAACCTTAGTCTTTGTTTTTCTAATGGCCTCCTTGAAGTTGCCAAAATCCTTGTTAAGGTCACGGGCAGCCTCCTCAAAGTCCATTGGACATGGTATTCGACCAATAGGGATGAAGTTTTCCATTCCTTGCCTTTATCCGACCATGCCTTCATTTCATCCCTCCCAATTAGCCTCCTACTAGCTTATATTTTCATCCTTAGGCTCCCACCTTCTCTCAAGGCTTCATACTAATCATTTAGATCTTATATTATTTAAATACCATAATCAAAACAAGTAAAAATAAAATAAAGTTTCTTCTATCAATCCCTTTAATTTGTTGTACTAACCATTCTAACACATATCTAAATTTATAAATATATTATGATTTTTTAGTGGATTTTACATATTGTAAGCAATTTCAATACGACATCGTGCAACTGAAATCTTATAGAACTCCTAATAAAGGTTCTATCTTCTCCTCAAGTCTTCTTCTTATTCTATAATAGATATCTATTTGGAACCTAAAAATTACAAAGCCTCTATTTTATTAGATTCAGGAGCCTCAACATGCTTTTTAGATGTTTGTTAAAAATCATAGAATGTTAAAAGAATTTGTTAAAAGTTATAAAATACCTTCAATACAAAAAATTAAACCCATACATATAGAAGCCATAGATAGTCGCTCGTTATCTTTTGAAAATGTTACTCATGAAATCCTTCCTATAAATGTAATAATAGATGATCATAATAATTATGTAGTCTTTAATATTATTAAATCTCCCTCTAATCTAGTCATTTTAGGTTTATCATGCTAAAAAAGTACAATCTATGAACAGATTGGATTTTCCATAGACTTGACTTTTTTCAAAGCATTAAAAAGAGTTTTGTAAGTCAAATAACAAACCATAAGGCTAGTATAATAAAATCTGCACTTATAAGTGTAAAAATATTTATGAGTGAAGCAAAAGAAGGATCATCTTTTGCTATTTATGCTACATCCATTTTTAATGGTAGAAGGACTTCAAGTAGCATTTTAAGCCAATATCAAGATTATCAAGACATTTTTGAGAAGAAGAATATAGACATTCTTCTAGAGCATCATCTATATGATTGCTCAATTGATTTCAAAGAGGGAACTCAACCTCCATTTAGATCGATCTACAGTCTATTCCAAAATGAATTAGCTGAACTCAAGAAATACATTGATGAGAACTTAGCCAAGAATTTCATATGCCATTCAAAATCCCCAATATGATCTTCTATTTTGTTTGTAAAAAAGAAAGATGGGTCACTACGAATGTGAATAGATTATTGAAGGCTCAACAAGATTATCATCTAAAATAAATACCCTCTATTTTTGATATCTAGATTTCTTGATCAATTGAATTAAGCCAAGATCTATACAAAAATAGATGTAAAAGGAGCATACAATATAGTACACATCAAAAAAGGTGATAAATGGAAGACTGCATTTCAAACAATGTATGGATATTTCAAATATAATTTCATGCCTTTTGGACTTACAAATGTACCAGCTACTTTTGAACATCTTAAGAATGACGTTTTTCATGAATTTCTTGATGACTTTGTTGTCTGCTATTTAGACAACATTTTGATCTACTTTAAGAATACAGAAGAATATGAACTTCATATTTGTCATGTGTTACAGAAACTTAGAAACACACGATTATATGCCAAGGTGGAAAAGTATGTATTTCACACTACTCAAGTTGACTTCTTAGAATACATCATTTTGAATGATGGTCTCAAAATAGATCCTAAGAAAGTCCAAATAGTTATACATTAGAAGATTTCAAAAACAATAAGAGATGTGCAATATTTTTTGGAATTTGCCAATTACTATCAAATCTTCATGAAGAACTTTTCTCAAGTTGCACCTCCACTTACACGTTTAACTTGTAAGGACAAACTCGAGTAGAGTAAAGAAGCAAAAACATCATTCGAGGCTTTGAAGACAGTTTTTACTTCTGCACCAATCTTTTATCGCATCGACTTTTTTAAGGTATTTTTATTAAAACAGTTACTTCAGACTTTGTTTCAGGGGCGGTATTGATACAAATGGGAGAAGATGACAAATTCCACCCAATAGCTTTCCATTCCAAGAAATTTTCAACAGCAAAAATTAATTACAAAATCCATGATGAAGAACTTCTTGCAATTGTGGATTCTTTTTAAGAATAGCATCACTATTTAGAAGGTGCTTCTAGTCCATTCACAGTTGTTATACTGCATTTATATGCAGTGTGTAGAAATATTATATATCTTGTATTTATTGTTACTACATGTGTGAATGCTAGAGATTATTTTAGAAGATATTATAAGGAGAGGATTTATTTTTGCCACTTAATTAGTGAATTAGGATGGCTATTTGTTTTGGTTCCTACCTTACCTATATTCTAGAATAGATTCTTTTGTAATTAGAAGAAAGGTAAAGGTTATTTTATCTTTCTTGTTGACTTTGAGGTAGCATGGACTTTGTGAGGGATAAGAAAGAAGAGTATGGGATGAATAGGACCTATCCAATAGGATGATGGCTGCCCATGTGCTCGTGGCATGGGCTGATGTGGAAGAAAAGGGGAGAATACTCCTCTTGTTGGACCTAGGATTTGGCAAATTTTGAGCAGTGAATTTGGAGAGAGATAGCTCTAAAGATAAAATAGTGTTTGTAATGAAAATTAAGATGTATGTTTTTTGAGTTGTGAGGATTTTAGAACCTACTCTCTTGCTTATATTGGAATTGTGAACAAATAGTTATGCTTGTTTTAGTAGAGTAATGTTTGCTTCCGTTGAAAAGCAACGGCAGAAACTTTGAGCTGCCACTGCAAGTTTGATTTCAACTCATTCTTAATTAAAATTTGTAGAGAATGTGGAAAATTGTGCTAGCTTTCTATCAAGCTATCTCTTATAGTATTTGGAGTTAGACAAAGAAAGTTGTAAGCTTGAGAGTGGGAAAGGGTCTATTGCCACCCGATGAAGAGGGGCAGAGACTTTGTTCAACTACCCAAGTCGGACAGTCTCTTCAACCTTTTTGATAATTTAGATGCTTATAGTAGCTTGTATAAGATTTCCACAAAAATAAAAATCAATGCATTTGAAGCTTCTACGAAAGACTTATGAGTTGTGAAGTGTCAAAAGGATAAATTATCGCTAGGGTTTGAGGAGTAGATTTGACTAGCTATAAAATCTGAAGTTTGAGAGATATACATGCAAAATTTTAAGACAAGTTAGATGATGGAGTGAGCTTTTTAAAAAGCTATTGCATGTCCAATTTGGAAAAGGGAAGCAACCACAACAAAGGCTAAAGTGAAGAAGAGCTTTGCTGCCTTTGTATTTGCTGGGAAATTTTAGTGCTTATTTCATTTAGTCATAACTTTTAAACAATAAGATATCTATTTGTGAAATTTTGATATATTTTACAATGAGTTATTGGCTTTCCATAGGCTATACAGACACTTCATTTGACCTTTGAATGAATTTTTAGTGATTTAATTAGTTTTAGCTTGTTGTATGATTTGTATTCTTCATATGCGGTCGTATTTGAGATATACTTGAGTATATACATATTTTGTTTATACTTATTATACAAATATATATACTTGTATTTATATCAAGTATTTATATAAGTATTTTATATTTATTTACATATTATTTGTATAAGTATTTATTTAAGTATTTTACTAAAGATTATATTCTACTTTTATATAAGAATTTGTACAAGGATTATATTCTATTTTTGTACAAGGATTATATTCTACTTTTGTACAAGGATTATATTCTAATATTGTATAAGTTTAAAAGATACTTGCACAGCTTCTTCTCATGTTCCCTATTAGTTCTAGTAGCAACTAGGAACCCGGCGTTTTCCCAAGATGAATTCTCTCTACCCGACACTGTATATATACGGATCAGAAGAACCTTGAGTATTTCATGTTTGCATGCATATTAAATTATCTCTAAGCTCGTTAAAATATACCTTTGTTAAAATTCAAGTTTATTATTACTTATTGGCCAAAAAAATAACAAAGTTTGTCCGATGTCCTTTCTAGACATTTTTATCTTGTACCAAAAGAAGTAGATTTGGCTTTTGATCAACAAAGAATGATCTTTTTCAAGTTGGAGCTATTTCATCTTTGAGCAATGAAATAAATATGAATTTTTTATTCAACTTTTGTCAAGCAAATCTAATCAAGTATGTCTTCAAATCTTGTTGTCCATGAGATTAAGAATAATTCATCTAAGTCTCATGATACTTCCAAGTTTGAGTTCAAAAATGATTTGCTCTACTTTGAAGGACGTCTATATATTCGAAAAGGCGTAGCATGACTATGTGCTCTAGAAGCTCGTCACAACCTCCGTGCGGTAGGATATTTTGGATATAATAAGACTTTGGAGCTAATATCAAAAGATTTTTAATGGCCTCAAATGCGGAAGGCTGTTAAAGAGTTTGTATAGTCATGTGAAGTTTGTTCAAGATTTTAAAACTCCTCGTTATTGATCTTACAGACTTTTCAAACCATTACTTGTATCAAACCAACCTTAATCTTCTGTCTCTATGGAATTTATCATGGATCTTCCAAAGTCAAGTTCATATGATTCTATATTCATGATTGTAGATCGTTTTATCAAGATGGCATATTTTGTATCATATACAAAATCTATTATATATAAAAAAAATAGCTAAACTCTTCTTTGATAAAAATTTATCGCTATCATGGACTACGAAGGGATATTATATCAGACAGAGAAATACAATTTATATCAAGATTTTGGAGGACTTCTTTTAAAATATTGAAGATAGATATAAAATTATCCTGAGCTTTCCACCCTCAAATTGATGGACAAACAAAATGAGTAAATGAAGTTTTGGAATAAAATTTGAGATGTACCATCAACTCCCATCAAGATAATTGGACAACTCTTTTGTATAATAATTTGGTACATACTTCTACTCAGCAAACTCCATTCTTTACAAATTATGGTTATCATCCATAATTTGATACTTTTCACTTTTCAAAAGCTAATAATCTTGTAATAGAAGATTTGGCAAATCGTTTGTCAGAGCTACATGCAACAATGAAGGCACAACTAAAGAAAGCTCAAGAATTATAAAAAAATCAATGCAGATGTCTATTGCAAGGAACAACCTCAATTCCCTGTAGGCGATAAGGTATGGTTACTTCATCATAATAATAAGACTATTTGTCCTTGCAACAAGTTGGGTTATCGTAGGCTTGGATCTTTTTTGATTTGTGAATAAATCAATCTAGTTGCTTATCGATTATGACTATCAAAATCTATGAAGATCCATTTTGTATTTTGCATATCACTACTTGAGTCATACAAGACAGTGGATATATAAAAAAAAAGATAAATGCCACCGCCTCCTATAGAAGTGGACAACAATGAAGAATTCGAGGTTGAAGAGATTTTAGATTCAAGGTGGCACCAAAATTGACTAGAATATCTCGTGCATTAGTACAGATATGATATTAGTGAATGCACATAGAAGCCATTTAGGAATCTAGCAAATGCATGAACAAAAGTCAATGTATTTCATCAACAACATTCGTCAAAATCAAGATAAAAAATTAAGAAAATTTTTATTATAAAGCAAAGCAGGTTCTATAGAGGTTTCATCCTATCTTATATCATTGTTGTTATTTCCTTGGATTTGTTCATACTAAAGAGATGGAGGATCAACAACCAGCAAATTCAACTCAAGAGCCATCGTTTGCTATATATCATTGGTGAATATAAATCTTATAAGAGTTTTACCTATTCTTCTTTTGCTACAACTTTATCTTCAATTGCCACTTATTCTATCAAACTTAGAGCTAAATAGGATCTTCCAGTGTTACAAATATAAGATTTATTTCAATAAATTATCTAAATAATATAGATTAATAGAAATAGGTAAAATAATTGATTTAACAATATCTGATAGAAAAGCTTCCTAGAAGCTTCATAGACGCGGAATCACCTTTATACATGTCTATAGGTGATTGGTAGGTTAAAAACTTAGTCAACAAGCTAGCCACATGGCGCACATATTGGTAGCTTGTAGAACAAGTTAGTCATGTGTCACACATATTGGTAGCTTGCAAAACAAGCCAAGTACGTGGCGCACATGTGGGAAACTTATTGTGCAAGTTTGACATGTGTCTTGCAAATTAGACACGTGTATGAGGTCCTATAGAATACCGCCATGTAGTGCTTAGTTAGATAGTATTTATAGAGGCAAGAGTGAAGCCCTCTTCACTCTTGTCAACTCCTTTTCTGGTTCTAGTTTAGTTTCAAGAGTCTTCATATTTTTAGTCTTTGGCAATAGCCATTACAATTTTCTTTGAATATACATATTTTCTTATTTTCATTTTGTGACTTTTCTTTGATACAGTTTCTATTAGATTATGCATCTTTTTCTAATTCATATCCTTGACAGATTGACAAGAGTACACTTATAATAACATAACTTTGTCTTGTCTTGATTAAGAGTGGATTATCCTTTTCTCTTGATAAGATACAAGCATATTAGAAGTTTCAGATTATCCTCTTCTAAACTGATATTATTCCTAGTATTTTCTTTGTTCTCCCTTCTACTTATCTTGAGTAGTGTTAGATATTTTTTGAAGCGTTATCATGGCAGAGCTTGCCAAAATGAACAGTGCAATGGTACAAATGCAAGAGCAAATGAGAGAATTGATGCTTGCAATGTATCAACTTACTATACCTCCACAAGGAGCAACAAGGTTACCAAATAATGAAGATATAGATATGGTTGAAGCTGCTTCAACATCTTCACCAAGCCTTATAATTCTTCCTCCATTAGAACATCGTCCAAGCATCAGAGAACAAAAAATTGATCTACTTGAGAAGTTTGATGGCACAAGATCCAAGTTTTGAGGATATTAATCAACCAAGTCCAACTGATGATTGAATTGCAATTGCAAAGTTTTTCAATTCCAAGATCGCAAGTCAGATTTCTTGATACACTACTTTTAGGTTCTATCTTATCTTGGTTTTCATCTTTTTTGGAACGACGTGATCCAATATTGGCTAATTTAGAAGCTTTCTTAGCAGAATTTTGATCTATGTATAGAAAACATGATGCAACTCGTGTTGCAACCAACAAGCTTCGTATCTTATAACAAGGCAATTGATCAGTAATATTATATGCTTTACAATTTTGACAACTAGCAATCGATATCAAGTGGGACGATGCTGCACTGATCAGTCAATTTCTCTACGAATTACAATATAAAGTGAAGAAATTGATGCTGAATTTATGTGATCCTCAACCATTGAGTCAAGCAATAGACTTTGCAATGAAGTGTGATAATCGGCTCTTTGAATTTCGATTTAAAAGTCATAAAAGAGAACCTCAGCAATGTTATAATTCAATGGTAGCACCAATATCTTCTCAATATGCACCTTCAAAAGTTGAGGACATGCAAATTGATGCTATACATTTGAAGCCACTTATTAAAGAAGAACAAACTCGACATCGTTAAGAAGGAATATACTTGTATTGTAGAAAACCTAAAGACACTACTCAAAATTATCCAAAGAAATGATGCAACCACAAGATGAGGAGTATGATTGTCAAAGAAGAGAATATGTTAGAAAACGAGTTTATCCAGCCTTAATAAAGACTATTGTTAAGTTGTAGTTCGGCTATAATATAAAAAAATTGTACATGTATATTTAATGTATAATTTACTACATAGCTAAAAGAAAGCCATATTTGTGACCTTTTATTGGTTATAGGATGTAATTAGATTGCTAGTTTAGAAAAGATCTATTAAAAAGAATATTATTAAGATTTATACAACCTTTTTTATTTTAGTAGTGACTTTTGAAGTTAATTTTATATTAATAGTAACTTTTATATATCTTAAGTCACCTATGTTAGACATTGGTGATCCTTAAGATCTTATTTACTTCTTTTATTTGGTGCTTAAAGCACCAAGTATGTAAATCTTATAAGAAGAAGGATTAGAAAAGGGTTTTTAGTGTAAAAAGGGTAGTTTGGCCATCCATGTAGATGAATAGAGGTGGATGATAGAAATCTCTATTCTAATTGGCCAAAAATCATGCCCAATGGGCTTCAAGGAGGCTGCCCGAGGGTTTATTAGGAGTTAGGGTTTGTTTTTCGGGGGAGAGTCGAACATCAAAGACTAGGATCATAAGGTTTAGGTTTTTAGATCTGGTTTAGGTGCAAATTTTGTGTGATTTGTACTTTTTATGAAGAAGTTATAGGCGCTCAAAGTTAAGGTGTTGATTTTGAACCTACTGTCACTCTTTTAGATACAACTCGCGCATACAAAGAGCAATTAAAGATTGGCGACTAGGGTTGGAGAAAGCACTTTTAAGGCTACACTTTTTATACATAGCTTGATAAAATCCAAGCTAGAATAAAGGAGATATTGGGAGTTGAAGTCAGTGCTTACAAACTTAAGGGCAGTAAGGGACCTGCTTACATAGTGGTTACATTTTGAGCTATATCTTAGGCAATTTCATAGATTTTTGGCTCAAAATTTTCAAGAGTGTATATGTTTATGTCACAAGACTATGTGCAAAAATTTTGTGGCATTAAGATTTTGGGTTCGTGAGATATAAGGAAAATAGTGCTCAGGTGTCTCTGAGCTAGGGTTTTAAGCACCTGCTAGGGGTTTTGAGATATCAGACGATCGGAAATGAATTTATGGTTGATTCTTTCTTGTGATGAAACTTAAGAGAGTTATATAAACTTTAAATTAAATTTTATAGAAATTGAATATTTGGATCAAGAGTTATTGGACTCTAAAGTTTAGCAAGAAATAAGTCCTTGCGGGTGAATAAAGTTTTGAAGGGTTTTGTGGAAATTTGAACCTTTTTTGTACAAACTTACTTGAATACAAGAGGGTTTACATATATAACTTCTCTTTTGTGAGATTGTTGTATTATTTGTCCTTTTTATTGAGGACAAAGACTTGTTGGATTTTGCCATCAAATTTCAAACAAACTCTCCACAGCCAGGTACCCAGTGTATTCCCAGATAGAAGGCCATGTCATACGACAACGTATGATAGATTTTATACATGGCACAAAATGTGCCATCTTGGTGAACCAATCTACTATTACAAATATAGAGTTATAAGATCTTGAGCTTGAAAGATCTGTGATAAAATCCATAGAAACAAAAGACCATGGTTGTTCTGGAATAGGTAATGGCTGTGGAGTTGATAGTCTTGGAGTTTTTGAATAAATCAATCTAGTTGCATATCGATTACACCTACCGAAGTCCATGAAAATCCATCCTGTATTCCACATGTCATTACTCGAGCCATACAAGACAATGGATATACAAGGAAGAAGACAAATGCCACCGCCTCTTGTAGAAGTGGACAATGATGAAGAATTTGAGGTTGAAGAGATTTTATATTCAAGGCGGCACCAAAACCGACTGGAATATCTTGTGCATTGGCGCGAATACGATATTAGTGAACGCACATGGGAGCCATCAAAGAATCTAACAAATGCACCAATAAAAGTCAATGCATCTTATCGACGACATCTATCAAAACCTAAGATAAATATTCAAGAAAATCTTTGCTATAAAGCAAAGCAGATTCTATAGAGATTTCATCCTACCTTATATCATTGTTTGTCATTAGATTTATTTGTGCTAAAGAGATGGATAATCAACAACCAGTGAATTCAATTCAAGAGCCATCATTTGCTGATTTATCAAACAAGATATTACAACTATCACAACCTTCAAGACGATGGAATAGAGATGAAGACCCTCAAGAATGACATGTCCTTCTTTAGATTGATGGCGAAATACAACGTGTTTGGTATCACGACCTTGGAAGAGACTCTTGATATTTTTAGAGGTAGGAACTACTCCTGATGATACTTTTAGAGGTAGGAACTACTCCTGATGGTGTTTCTAATGTTTTCTTTGAAGGAAGTTATGAAGGCCTCAACAATGATCAAAAAACAGGGTGGTTCTCTCGCCCTGGTATGGGATATTATCGATGGGTGAAAGGACCTATCAACTACCTTCGAAGGGAACAAAGATTAGAGTATGTGACAAGCACAATTTGACGTATTCTAAACTTCCTCAACATATAATCACCGCTCCTCGTGGAACTCGTCCCTAGAAGGGGGGGTAATGTCACAGACATAAGATTTATTCCAGTAAATTATCTAAGTAATATAGACCAATAGAAGTAAATAAAATAAGTTGATTTGATAATATCTGATAGAAAAGCTTCCTAGAAGCTTCATAGATGCGGAATCACCTTTATACATGTCTATAGGTGATTGGTAGGTTAAAAACTTGGTCAACAAGCTAGCCACATAGTGCACATGTTGGTAGCTTGCAAAACAAGCCAAATACGTGGCACACATGTGAGAAACTTATTGTGCAAGTTTGACATGTGTCTTGCAAATTAGACATATGTATGAGGTCCTATAGAATACCGTCACGTAGCTCTTAGTTAGATAGTATTTATAGAGGCAAGAGTGAAGCCCTCTTCACTCTTGTCAACTCCTTTCTTAGTTCTAGTCTAGTTTCAAGAGTCTTCATGTTTCTAGTCTTTGGCAATAGCCATTCCAGTTTTCTTTGAATATACATACTTTCTTATTCCCATTTTGTGACTTTTCTTTGATACAGTTTCTATTAGATTATGCATCTTTTTCTAGTTCATGTTTTTGACACCCACTCCTTATTACATTATATAATAGCTCTAATTTGAAGATTTATCCTAAAAATTATATGAATGTCTTACAAATGATAACTACTACCATAGTGATTCACAAATCAGGATGTAACCAATCTTTCAAGCTAATTCATCCTATAAAGATTATGCTAATTATTTTTAATACAAAAATACATAAAATGCACATTTGTATCTCCCATAAGTCATCATATGTACAATGAAATGGTCTTTATTCATAACCAACATCTCTAGATATGATGGCAAATCACATTAAAATTTAGCACCAATCTCATCTAAAATGAGCACAAGACAGGTCTGAAGTGAGGCACAAGACTTGGACGAAGATCACCTGTCATCTAACTTTCATCCATCCGACTGCCACGTATGCATTGCCAAGTTACTACCACGTCAGCAATCCACGTCATTGTATACGTCATCGTCCACGTCGCCGTATTGTCTCGTAGCCGTATAAGCCGCATCATATTATACGCCACGTCATCGTATACGTCGCGTAACGAGGAGCAGCGGGCTCCTGTTCCGCTGCGGGGACCTCGTCGACCACTGCCTCCACGTTTCTAGGGGTGGAGACCGTGAAACAAGGAGGTGAGAGGTTGAGAGGTGAGGTCCCTTGCTGCACCTCACCTCTCAACCTAGACACTGTCGCGATCCCGGGAAACCTTAGTTCGCAACCGCCGAAGCCCTAGTACGCCAACGCCGCGCCACCTCCGGTACCGGTACCGGTACGAGTTCCGGTACCGTCTCTGGTCCAGCCTCCGGTGCCGTTTCGTCGCCTCGACGATCGACGTCCGCCTCGCGACTCCACCCGGGGAAACGCCTCTAGCACTTCCACACTCAAATACACGAACACGTTAACGGAACTCGGAGAATGCTGGGCGTCTTCCGCCAGTGCTCTCCCTGTACTTGCTGCGATAAGACACGGCACTGGTGCCTGCCTACTTTTTGCTGCTACAAAATTCTGTGTGGAGTGCAAGGCTTATTCTGTGGGCTGTACTCTTTCATTCCCATCTCATGCGCGTGCTTTGGTTGCAGGAAGTGATTCAACGGCATCCTTCTCGGTGTGAAGCTAGATGTTTTAGGTACTGCTCAGAAACTGACGTGTAAGATCTCAATCATTTTCACCACTTTAATCACATGTCCAAACACAATATGTCGACCAAAGGCTACCTCAATCCTACTTCCAATGCCTCTAACATAAAGGTGGAAAGCTTCCCACCCCACGTAGCTCACTCTTGAGAACTAAAATCTAATTCCCATAACGAAGGCAGTGAATGAGTAACCTCTACGAGAGATAGAGAACGAATGCTACGAGTCTCAGGGCAGAAAAGGTGTGCAGGGCAAGATCCAACAGTAAGGAGCACGACCACTCCCAAAGTAATCTCAAGCTCCCTGGACCGCGCACCAGGGCCGGGTTCACTCAGAAACAACCCACACGCCAGTGACATCAACATTCCATCAGAAGTCAAGTGAGATTGATTCGAGTTGTGAGATTACACAACTTGACAACTCCTCTCAAAAGGATCCCAGAGACTTCGGAATGGACTTCCTCGGATCCAGAGAGCCACAGCTTGCGTCAAAACCACTTCAGATGCAAGCATGACTTGAGGTTCTCTATCGCAATGACCTTCAAAATCTAAGTTTCTACGCATCAGAAGAATTCAAAGAATGCTTCTCCTGATTCCTCCACAGCAGCCTTGGTTGCATTCAGCGCATCTTCAACACGACGTTTCTTCTCCTTCAACTCGGTCTCAGTTTGAGACCCAACCTGAATAGCGGCTACTCCTCCAGACAGCTTCGCAATCCTCTAGTTCAGCTTCTCCTTCTCATACTCTTGCTTGGATATTTTGATAAGGTTACGGATTTGGTTCACGCGCCTGCCGACTGCATCTTGTGTGATACCATCACCCACAATGGTGGTTGACTCCTTGGTGAGGACGACCTTAGCCGCAGTACCCAACACTTCAGTGACAACCTTGTCAAGAGCGAGACCAATCTCGTCACGAATCACGGTGGCGCTGGTAAGAACAGCAATGTCGTCCAAGTGCTGACTCTTTCTCTCACCAAAACCAGGTGCCTTCAAAGCGGCGACCTTAAGTAAACCTCTTGACTTGTTAACCACCAAAGAGAGAGAGCTTCCTGCTCATTATCCTCAGCAATAATCAAGAGCCGGAATCCACCAAGGATGGTTTCCTCCAGAATTCTAATCATGTCACGGGCAGTTTCGTCCTTCCTCTTGACGGCTCCACCCACTTAAGCTGCTCCGCTGACGCGAAACTCAATCTCACAACCGCACAGACAGTCGGAGTCCACTGCCGCTTCCGCTACCGCTCCCGATCTGAAATCTCATCGGCGTACGCTTGTAGCTGCTCAAACACAACATCCGTCTACCGCACAGAGCCTTCTAGTGTGATGGCGAGGGTTTCCCGACGTTGGCAGCCACTGCCTCGTCCGTCGAAACCTGAACCACCTTGTCCAGTGCCGCACCAGCCCAGCGACGCACCAACCCAGTGCCGCAGCAACACCTTCCGTGAAGTCTCCCTGCCTCAGAAAAACTCAGCGAAGCCGAACTCCGAAGCCCCTGTCGCACTGCAAAACTGCCTCACAGCAACCCCGATCCATGTCGCAGACTACAGTACAAACCCTTGTACCTTGTACAGCAACTCCTAAGTGTAATTCTACCTCATTTACACTCATACATATACATGAGGTAGGATCTTTTTCAATATTTCTTGGAGAAAACCCCATAAGGAGTACAAAAACTCCAGAACAAACACACAAATCAATCCATGTATTAATACTATAAAAATATACTAGTGTACAATTTGAGAAGCCCAAAACACACTAACTCTTCCTATTAAGGCTAGATTTGAAAAACATGAGTCTTCTTAGGATTTTGGAGACTTGAATGGGAAGTCAAGGACTTCCAAGACCCCACCATTCAAGACCCCTTATTAGACTTAGAACCCAAGTCTAACACTTGTGGTGGCACTATGTCCTACAATACACCTTAGCATAGATGACTACATTCTTGATAGTGGAAATGGGGAGAAATGGTAGACCTACAACACTTAGATTGGCTATATTATAGACACATATGCTAAGTAAATGCACACTTGCCATAAATATCCTTAAAACGCAATAATATGTAGAATAGTGAGATCCACGGAGGAACAACATTACTACTATTAGAATAAAGTCTACAATTGTCAAGATCTTCATTAAATTCATGAGAAGAATTTCTTTTCACAAAAAACTTATATATCAAAATTAAGATTCAAATAAATAGAACATCTTAAACCACCTCCATATGTCAATGTATTGTAGAGTTTTTTTGACATTGTCCTAGTTACAAATAAATGACTTATTTTTTATATTTCATTTAATAAAGTTTATAAGATAAAGTTTGAGCTTGAGCTCCTTGAAATTTATTCCACTCTTTCTACATTCATTTTAATTCAATGCCTAAATATTAGTCTTTAAATTTGATAGAAATATCTAATATTATATAAGTCTAAAAATATTTGATTGAAGATATGTATCTAATTTATAATGCTACTATTTGAATGATTATGACTAGAAAGAGTCATAATTATTTTATAAGTATATAAAAAAGACATAATAATAAAACCAAAAAAATTGTGATGCAATCTATCTTACTATCACAAACATAAGATTTATTCCAATAATTATCTAGTTAATATAGATATGTAGAAGTAGGTAAAAATAAATTAATTTGATAATAGATAAGCTTCCTAAAAGCTTCATAAACACGGATTTAATTTTATACATGTTTATAGATGATTGGTAGGTTAGAAATTAAGCCAACAAGCTAGCCAAGTGTCACACATATTGGTAGCTTGTGAAACAAGCTAAGTACATGGCATACATATAGGAAACTTGTCTTGCAAGTTTGACATATGTCTTGTAAATTGGATACATGTTGGAGGTCTTATAGAATGCCGCTACATAGCTCTTAGATAGATAATATATATAAAAACAAGAGTGAAGCCTTCTTTATTCTCATCAACATCTTTTTTATTCTTAGTCTTGTTTCAAGAGTCTCTAGTCTTCTTGTCTTTGGCAATAGCCATTCTTGTTTTAATATTATTGTCAAGGACACAAGAATACAAAAGAAGAGACTTGAACTAGGACAAGGTTTTAAGAAGAAACCAACAAGAACTTGAATTAATCACATGAGTATATGAACAATAATAAGAAAGATGAGATAAAACTCTAAGAAATGCATTGTCAAGACTGAAGAACTCTTCAACCTCAACTCCTATATAAATTCCTATCTAGAATGCTTCTTGAGCAGCTTCCATCAAACTAAGAAGCTTCTCAAGCAACTTCTACCAACTGGAAAGCTTCTTGAACTCCTTCTACTAATTATGAAGCTTCTTGAGCTCCTTCTACTAACTAAAAAACTTTTCAATTGACTTTTATCAACTAAAAAGCTTCTCAACCAACTTTCACTAACTCAAGAAGCTTCTAAAATATTCTAGAAGGTTTTGTGAACCTTCAAAATGTATGTCCCTAACATCACCCTCTTTTCTAATAAAAAATTCTAAGAAGAGCTCAATCTTATTACATACATAAGAAATCAAGAATATGTTACACTAGTGAAGCTATATATTCTATTCTTTGTTCTTAGGCAATAGATTCTACTTGTCCTCAAAGAAATTGCCTATGGCCTTGAGCTAGTACCTCTATTGTTGAAATATCCCATCCAAGGATCTGATCTTCATTGCGGCCTTTAAAACATCTTCTAAACAAGATCTCAAGACTAAAAAGATTCACCTTTCCAACCTCAAGCAATATCACTAAAGCTCCAACATTGGAATCAAGACTTGTATGGTTGGATCTTATTCCTAATGGCTCCAACTGAGGTCATACTTGGCGCTGAAATGTATTGTCCTCACTTTACTCAATATAAGACTATGAAAATTGCACTACTTTGTTTGAAGCTTACATGGCAAACAAATCTTTTGAGTCTTATTCTCTCAATGGTTGAAGGTTTGATATGGTAGCTAACTTGCTTCTACCACTCTATTCTATCTTGAAACAAACAACTACATATTGATAAAGATTTTAATTTAACTCTCCCCATCTTATGAATATTCTTTGAATCCAATCTTCACTAAGAAGTTATCATCAAATACATTTGGATTTGTGAAAATAGAATCAATAAAATTTTTGTATCTTTTGAGGTACATTAGCAAGATTTTTGGCCAATTTCCATATACGCTCATTAATAATATAGTCCTGCTAGTGAACAAGATATTTTAATTCATACCACCTTTGTCGTAAATCAAGTATCTTTTCAATCTCGTATTCTATATGGTCTTCAATTTCAATATTAGGCGGCAATTGTCATACTTTTTTTAAAATATACGACTCTCTATAAGATTCTAAAAGAAAAACATAAAAAATTGGATGTACTTTCATAGTAGATGGTAATATCAAGCGATATGCCACTGGATTGATTTGCTTCTGGATAGAAAATAGTCCCAACCTTCGATAGTCCAATTTATTGCATGGCCGCTTGGTCTTGATATTCAATTGAAGAAGCCATATCTTATTTTTAATATGAAAAGTAGGTAGTTGATTTTTAAATTTATTTACAAATATTTTGTAAGCATCTTGAACTGTTTATAATTGAACTTTCAACAATGTTTGGTATTACAATAGATGCTTTACAAATCCTTCAACCTCTAAATTATTGTTCTTTGGCATACTCCACAGATCAAGCTTTGAATGATATCCATAATTGAAATAAAATAATATTTACTAAATTAAGGCATAAACAGTATTATTATATGTAAACTTTGCCAATGGTAGATATAAGATTCAATTGTCTTTTTGATAATTAATATTGCATCGTAAATACTGCTCTAAAATTTGATTAATTTATTTTGTTTGGCTATCAATTTGAAGATGGAAAGCCGAAGAAAGTTTAATATCCATCTTTAATATTTCAAAAAGATATTTTCAAAACTTAGATATAAATTGGGATCCTTGATCAAATATAATATCATCTGATAGGCCATAATATTAATATATATTGTCAAGAAAGAGCCTTGCTATTTCTTCATTAGACATAGTCTTTTTACAAGGAATGAAATAAGATATTTTTATAAGTTGATCAATTACTACAAAGATATTGTCCAATGAATTGGATGGCAGTAGATTTATAATAAAATCTATTGAGATAGAAGATCATGACTGTCTTGGAACAAATAAGGGTTGTAAGAGTCAATAAGGGCAATGTAGAGGATTTTTGGACCTTGAACAAATGTCACAAGAGAATACAAAGTCCTTTACTACCTTCTATATTTGAAGCCACCAAAAATCTTGAGAAATAAGTTCCAAGGTCTTATTAAATTCAAAGTGACCCTCAATTGGAAAGTCATGGTAAGATTGAAGAACGCATAGTCATATTGATTCTTTTGGAATATACAAATATTCTTCAAAATATAGAAGATCTTCCTCAAGTTTGAACTTATCAATATTTTCTTTCAAGCGACGCTTGATATTAAGGGCCTAAGCATTATTAGTAGTTGGAGCATCAGAATCAATATGTGCTGATGTAATAGTGGCACAAAGATAAAATTGCTTTGGTTTCAATAAAATTATACATTTTTGATAAAATGTTGCCTCTCCTATCCTTAATACAAGATATGATCTCCTCAATAGAGCATTAGACAATCTTTGTTGCTTTCCAAGTTGATAAATGAAAATAAAGTTAAATTAAGATAGCGACATATTCCATCGAGTTTGGCGACAATTAAGAACCTAAGCTGTCATAAAATATTCTAAGTTCTTGTGATTTATATACATAGTCATAGGATGTATTACTCCTTCAAAAAAATGACGTCATTCTTGAAAAGAATCTATAATAGCAAAAATCTTTTTATCATAGATTTTATAATTAATTTCAGCAGTAGAGAATTTTTGAGAACAAAATACAATAGGATGGAGTTCATCGTCTATACCCATTTGTGAAAGTATAGCCACAAAATTGTCCAAGTATTCTCAAAAGATATCATTCATTAAATGCTGAAAGATAGTAGGTACATTTGTTAGTCCAAAAGGCACCTCCTTTCCTACAAGGACTATATGAGTTGCTGGTCCTCCTATTTTCTATTAGTAAAACTCATTATTTTATAATTTTGACTTCACCATGGTATTCAAAAACATCCAATTAGTCCGAAAACCTTGTATGGCCTTCAAATCTTATTCCAATTCTTCATAATAGCTCCCAAGGTGGTAAAATTTATTTTTATCAAAGTCTTAAAAATTCTTCTAAAAATTCCTAAAATAATTCTAAATAAATTCTAAATAAATTCTAAAAATTCCTATAATATTTCTAAAATAATAATATCCATTTTCAATTATATTTTTCTATTTTGATGATTTTTTATAATGATAAAATCAATTTAAATCAACTAAAAATCCTATTTTCTATATAAATAATTAAAAGAACATGAGATTTTTTTCTTTCTTCTACTTATTAAATAATATTTATATATATTTAATAAGTGGTACATAAAATTAGAAGGCCAATGTAGATATTGGTCTCAATAACTAAATACTAATTTTTATAATTTAAAAAAATATTAAATTAATTAAGATAATTACCTCCAAGACTTACTAAGATCCTATTTCTTTTTTATTAATATTATTTTTCTTTATTTAAATAAACACATCTTCACTTTCTAATTATAGTTTTGGTACTCTAAATACATTCTTTTATCCTAAAACAACTAATGAGTTGATTTGATGATTCACACATGGCAACCATTTAGGATGACTTGTAAAGGAAAAGAATCCAGAATTTGACCTCTTAGAATGCTATTGAATAAATAGAGTAATTATTTGTAAAAATTTTAATAACTATTTAAGAGAAGAATGAGTGAATTACTACTAATTTGAAGGAACTGAAGCAAATTTATAGAATCAAAGAGGAAAGAAGCAAATTTCCTCTTTGATTCTATAAAAAATAAAAAATAATAGTTAATTATTTCAGATTCTCTTTAACATAAGAAGATTGTGGTATTAGCCTTCTAAGGCCTATATATCCATTGAGTGTCAAGGTTGGTCATTTCATGCACTAACACTAGCTCTTTGGGATAGCTCATTTTTTCAATCGGATTCAAACCCGAGATGCTTTAATAACAACCTCTCTTATGACCAATACTACAACTCCTCTTGGATATTTACAAGATACAAAATTACAAGTTTTAATACTCAAATCTTTTTTTTTTTTTTTTTTTTTTTTTTTTTTAATATGATATAAATCACACTCTATATTTTTTACATCTATTTCCAAAAGTTCTAATAAGAAAATCTTCTCTGTTTAGTGTTTGCAACCAAATTGAATTATTTGAAAAGACGTCTTTAACAACATAAGTGTCACGGACATACTTTAAGCCACTACTAGAATTTTTTATAGTCTTCTAGAACCTTTTATAGCTTTTTAGAATCTTCTAGAATCTTCCTCAACCTTCCAAGACCTCATGTAGACTTTTTAGAGTCTTCCAAAATCTTCTTTAAACTTCTAAAATATTCTAAGATACTCTTAGGACCCTCTAGAATCTTCTTCAATCTTTTAAGATCTCTTCTAGACTTTTTAGAGTCTTCCAGAATGTTCCTCAAGCTTTTAGAATATTTTAAGATACTCTTAGAAAGTCCAATAGGACATAAGGCCTCATAGTATAAATAAGAGGCAAGATTGAGGAGCACCTCAGTCTTGCCAACACAAGTCTTGGAGTAATCCAGAGTGTTGCCTTGTTCTTGATATTAATCCAGTTTCTTATTCTTGATCTAGTTCTTATTCTTGTCCATCCAGTTCTTTGTTCTTAAAGTTATTTTGGTTCTGATTTCTTCTCCTTAGTTCTTTGCTAACTTGCTAACTTGCATCCTTGACAGTTTGGCAATATTGCTTATATAATCATATCAAAGCTTAGATCTCTTGATAGAAAGTGAATTATCTCTCTTCAAGATACTATTGCGTTCTAGAGGAGCGCTGTCGGGTAGAAAGAATTCGCCTTAGAAAAACGCCGGGTTCCTAACTGCTACTAGAACTAGCAAGGAACATGAGAGAAAGCCGTGCAAGTATCTTCTATACTTGCACAATATTTGTTCAAGCTTTCAAATTATACTTGTATTATACTTGTACAAGACTTGTATAGATATAAAGTATAAATATTTGAATAACATTTATATAAATACTTATATAATACTTGTATAAATACTTATATAAAATAATATATAATCCTTGGTATAATACTTGTACAAATACTTGTACAAATATTATATATAATACTTATAAAATACTTGTATAAATACTTGATATAAATAAAAGTATATATACTTGTATAAAAGGTATAAGCAAAGTGTATGTGTATTCAAGTATACCTCAAAATACAACCGCATATGAGGAATACAAATTATACAACAAGCTGAAATTATATATATCACTAAAAAATCATCCAATGGTCAAATCAAGCGTGCTTATAGCCTATGGAAAGCCAATAATTTATTGTAAAATATATCAAAATTTCACAAATAGATGACTTACCATTTAAAAGTTATGGCTAAAAGAAATAGGCGCTAAAATTTCCAAGCAAATGCAAAGGCAGTAAAGCTCCTCTTTACTTCAGCCTTTGTTGTGACCACTTCCCTTCTCCAAATTGGACATGCAATAGCTTTTTAGAAAGCTCACTCTATCATCTAACTTATTCTAAAATTTTGCATGCATGCCTCTCAAACTCCAGATTTTTTAGCTAATTGATTCTACTCTTCAAACCCTAGCAACAATTTGCCCTCTTTGACACTTCACAACTTATAAAACTTTCATCAAAGCTCCAAATGTATTGATTTTTGTTTTTGTGGAAAGCTTACACAAGCTCTTATAAGCACCTAAATTATCAAAAATATTGAAGAGACTATCCAACTTGGGTAGTTGAACAAAATCTCTGCCCCTCTTCATCGGATGGGAGCAAACCCTTTCCCACTCTCAAGCTCACAACTTTTGCTCTTTAACTCCAAATGCTACAAGAGATGTCTTGATAGAAAGCTAGCACAATTTTCCACACTTTTTATAAATTTCACTAAGAAAGAGTCGAAATCAAACTTGCAGTGGTAGCTCGAAGTTTCTGCCCCTCTTCATCAGGTGGCAGCAAACCCTACTCTACTAAAATAAGCATAATTTTTTTCTTACAACTCCAAAACAAGCAAGTGAATAGGTTCTAGAATCCTCACAACTCGAAAAACACAGTCACCAATTTTCATTACAATTCCTTCTATCTCCTTGGAGCTATCTCTCTCCAAAGTTCACCACTCAAAACTCTTCCTCTCTAGGTCTAGCAAGAGGAGTATATCTCCCTTTCCTTCCATATTAGACTATGAGACACCCACATGGGCAGCCAAGTCCTATTAAATAGGCCCTATTCACCCCATGCTCTTCTTTCTTATCCCTCACAAGGTCCATTCTACCTCAAAGTCAACAAGAAAGGTAAAACAACCTTTATCTTTCTTCTAATTACAAAAGAGTCTATTCTAGGATATAAGTAAGATAGGAACAAAACAAATAGCCATCGTAATTCACTAACTAAGTGGCTATAATAAATCCTCTTCTTATAATATCTTCTAAAATAACCTCTAGCACTCACACATGTAATAATAATAGATACAAGATATATAATATTTTTACGCACTAAACGTAAATGCAGTATGACATGCTCCCTCTCTAAACCTGCACATCCTCCGGTATGTGCCAAATTTAATCCTCTTCATCCTCCATTCCAATCTCTTCATCACCTTCTAGTATTTCTTTGTTTTTTGATGGAGTTAAGAATTCTTCAAGATCATTGGTGTGAAACTTTCCATCCCTTCTTCTATATGTTTTAATTCTTTTGCCTACTATTGAGATCTTCATTAAAATTCCATCCATCTCTTGAAATATATATGTTTCATTGTATTGTTTTGCTGTAATTATATTTGACTCAAACTGTCTTCAAGCAATTTTCTTCCATATATTATATTGGTGGTTCAAGTATCATTAAAAATCCTTGTTCTATTATCTTCTACACTATTTGAAACTCTTAGTATTGATTTCTAGCTTATTTCAATGGACCATTTTTTCCTGTCAAAAAGTCTTCTAGATATGATTTTTATCTAGAAGCCATGTATAATCAAAGCTAAAATCATATCTTCAAGCTCTCTAAGCTTCACAATTGTCCAAAATAAATGATAATAGTCCATCTTTCCTTCTTTATTACACTCAAAGTTGTAGTTATTTGCATAGATAAGTACCTTTGTTTCCTTGTAAAACATCTTTTTATTTGTTATTTCTTCAAGCATACATTCTTGAATTTGGATGGTCTAGGCTTTTTTTGTTAAGCCTTGCGCTCCTCCATATTCAAATTCACCTTGATTTTGGATACATGCTGTATCCATAATAACCCTTGTATTACTCATATTCATTCCAACAAACATTTGTAAAACCTCATCTTTCATTTTTCCATTGAAAAATTCTTCTATTTCTTCAACTTTCTCTTCTTGAGTTTATAAGGCCTAGACCTTTATGTCATAGCCTCTCACCCCCTCTTCGTTATTTTCCACCATCTTTTCACATTCCACAAAACCTTTATCTTTGGTTATAGCACTCTTGTTGCTGATCATACATATTTGTGCAAATATTTATAAGATCATATCTTCCTCCTCATTATTCAAATAGTCATTTTCTTCTTTAACCATTTGACCATTATTAGCCTTCTCTTCCATAGCTTTTCCTTTAGAATCAGCTTCCTTTTTCTTTTCATTGGCATTGACTGTCCTCTCATCCCATTTTTCCTTTAAAAGTGACCCTTCTGCTAGTTGAATTAAGACAGAGGACCTTCCAATCTTGTCAACAACACCCTTCAAAGCCTTGATAGCTCCATTGCCTCCAGCTTGAGTTCTATATTGATCCATAAACATTGCCAAAGCTCCTAGAATGGTATCCATGTTTGATTGGGCTTCAAAGGAAGCCCCTCCAATATCCTTCATATTGCCTTAGCCAAAACTAATAGCCCCAAAGCATCTCTCAGTGGAAGCACCAATTATATCAAAAAGATTGAAGAGACTGTCCGACTTGGGTGGTTGAACAAAGTCTCTGCCCCTCTTCGTTGGATGGCAACAAACCCTTTCTTACTCTCAAGCTCACAACTTTTGCTTTACAACTTCAAATGCTACAAGAAATGTCTTAATAGAAAGCTAGCACAATTTTCCACACTTTCTATAAATTTCACTAAGAAAGAGTCGAAATCAAACTTGCAGTGGTAGCTCAAAGTTTCTGCCCCTCTTCATCGGGTGGCAGCAAACCCTACTCTACTAAAACAAGCATAATTTTTTTCTTACAACTCCAAAATAAGCAAGTGAATAGGTTCTAGAATCTTCACAACTTGAAAAATACACCCACCAATTTTCATTACAATTGCTTCTATCTCCTTAGAGCTATCTCTCTCCAAAATTCACCACTCAAAACTCTTCCTCTCTAAGTCTAGCAAGAGGAGTATATCTCCCTTTCCTTCCATATTAGACTATGAGACGCCCACATGGGCAGCCAAGTCCTATTGGATAGGCCCTATTTATCCCATGCTCTTCTTTCTTATCCCTCACAAGGTCCATTCTACCTCAAAGTCAACAAGAAAGGTAAAACAACCTTTATCTTTCTTCTAATTACAAAAGAGTCTATTCTAGGATATAAGTAAGATAGGAACAAAACAAATAGCCATCTTAATTCACTAACTAAGTGGCTATAATAAATCCTCTTCTTATAATATCTTCTAAAATAACCTCTAGCACTCACACATGTAATAACAATAGATACAAGATATATAATATTTTTACGCACTGAACGTAAATGCAATATGACATGCTCCCCTATCTCCCTATAGACTGATATGTTTACTTACTGTAGTTGATTTTTCTTTGAAAAGAATGGATTATCCCTTTCTTAAGTTATATCATTACATTTGAGAGGTTGCGGATTATCCTCCTCTAAACTAACTGTCTCAAACTATTCTTTTTAGTATAGAAAATACAAACAGCTTATTGATTTTTTCTTTTTTAAGATGGAAATAGATCAGGTTAATGGAAGTGCATCCTCACAAATAGAGAATAGATTGGCAACATTTGCAGATCTTCGAGCCATATTGGATACAGTACGAGAAGAAATGATATTCTTTCACAATTTAGAAAAAGAATTGCAAATAGAGCAAGTATCTGAAGAAACTAAATGAGAGATTTATAACTTGCAACAAGAGATTATTTGATTAAGAGAAGGAAGTGATAAACAAGCTATGTACACAATTTCTCTAGAAGTTCCAAGGGTTGTTATAAAAAAACCAAAAGCTAATATGCCTGACAAGTTTGATAGAACAAGATCCAATTTTTGAGGGTTTGTACAACAAGTGCGACTTTACTTATGAATATATCCATCTTGTTATCTGGATGGATTTATTCAAGTTGCTTTTGTGGCCATTCTTTTATCAGGAAGTGCTTGATCATGATTTGCGCCACTATTGAAAAAGAATTCTCTGATCTTCTACAACTTAGAAGCTTTTATGGAGAGATTTAGTACTGCATTTGGAGACAGTGATCGAGAAAGAGTGGTAGAGAGGAAGATCCAAAATCTACTACAAGGGCAACGTTTAGCTGCAATTTATGTCGTAAAATTTCAACAACTTACTTGTTATCTTGATTGGAATGATAAGGCTTTTATGACTCGATTTTGTTATGGCCTAAAGAATGATGTAAAGAATTTATTGATCATAATGCCAAGAATTGAAAGCTTAGGGGGACTCATAGCTTAAGCTATTACTTATGACAATTGCTTATTTGAACTATGACAAGAAAGGCAATCAATTTTCAGCAATACCTATCAAGGTACGACTGCTACATCTTCAAGAGTATTGGAAAAGCCATTAATATATCTTGAACTTATGCAGATTGATACGACTCAATTCAAGCCATTAACACCAGTGGAAAAGACTAGACGTCGACAAGAGAATTTATACCTATATTGTGGAAGACCCAATCATAAGGCAGCAAATTGTCCAAATAAGTCTAGAGAATTCAAGGCACAAGGTATAATATCGAAATTAGAAAGGTCAAAAAATGAAGACGTCCAACCACAGTAGTGACCTTGCGGTTATATACCCCCAAATCTAAAGTACCAAAAAAAGATCTCTTTTTATCTCTGAATCCAACATCTTATTTTATATTTCTTATATATATAAGTACCTTGAAACAAGAAATTTTTGCTAAAGCCCTTTTAGATACTGGAACCTCAATTTGCTTCTTGGATAAGGATTTTGCAACTAGGCACAATCTACTACTCGTAAAGAAGACCCATCCTGCACCACTTGAAGTCATTGATGGACGAAATCTTGCATCAAGAGATGTTGTCAAAGAAACCCAACCGTTGGAAGTGATACTAGGAGATCAAGTATCACAAATTGTTTTCAATGTCATTAGATGTCCGACAAATCCTATTGTCATTGGACTTCTTTGATTTGAGCTACATAATCCTGATATTGATTGGAATATGCGGAAGATTTTCTCAAGATCCATATATCAAAAGAAGAAATGAGGTACTGCTCTATTCCTTAAAGCTAAAGCATTTATGCAAGCAACAAAAAAAGGAGATACATTTGCATTGTATATTATCCCAATGAAAGATCAAACAGAGCAACTAAAATAAAAAATTCCTAATCAATATTATGACTTGAAAGACGTATTTGAAAAAAAAAAAAAAAATAGACATATTATCCAAACATCATCCTTATGATTGTTCAATTGAATTACAAGATAGAGCTCAACATCCATTTGGTTCCATTTACAATCTATCACAAATAGAGCTTACAGCCTTACGAGAATATGTTGATAAAAATTTAGCTAAGAGTTTTATTTGACATTCAAAATCGCCTGCTAGAGCTTCTATATTATTTGTGAAAAAGAAAGATGGTTCCTTACGTATGTGTATTGACTATCGAGGTCTAAATAAGATAACTATAAAAAATTGCTATCCATTATCATTAATCTCAGGATTATTAGAACAATTAGGACAAGCAAAGATTTTTACAAAGATTGATTTAAGAGGCGCCTACAACGTAGTCAGGATTAAGGAAGGAGATCAATGGAAGACAGCATTCTGTACAAGATATGGATATTTTGAGTACAATGTTATGCCTTTTGGACTTACAAATGCACGTGCAGACTTCCAATATATGATGAATGATATCTTATAAGAATACTTAGATGACTTTGTAGTCATCTACTTGGATGATATCTTGATCTTTTCTAAGAATGAAGAAGAGCATGAATATCATGTATGGAAGGTATTAGAGAAATTACGAGAAAGTGAATTATATGCCAAATTGGAGAAATGTTCTTTCCACCAACCATCAATCAAATTTTTGGAATATATTGCTTCAAAAAATGGAATTTCTATGGATCTAAAGAAGATACAAACTATTATAGAGTGGAAACAACCGTCATCAATTAGAGATGTACAATGTTTCTTGGAATTTGCAAATTTCTATAAAATCTTCATTAAAGATTATTCCAAGATTGGGGCTCCATTAACGCGACTTACATGCAAAGACAAATTTATTTGAGATGATAAGGCTGAAGAAGCATTTAAGAAGCTAAAAGAATCTTTCACCTTTACTCCTATACTCATTTATGCAGATCCAACAAAACCATTTATTCTGAAAACGGATGCCTCAGATTTTGTATTGAGATCTATACTCTTTCAAACTGGTGATGATGGTCAATTACATCCAATAGCATTCTGCTCTCAAAAAATTTTAGCTGTAGAGATTAATTACAAGATCCATGACAAAGAATTATTGGCAATTGTTGATGCTTTTGAAGAATGGCGCCATTTGTTGGAAGGAACTCAACACAAGATCATGATATATACCAACCACAAAAACTTGGAATATTTTATGAAAGCTCAAGTTCTAAATCATCAACAAACATGATAGAGCATGTTATTATCTCGATTTGATTTTATAATTACATATCATCTAGGAAAACTTCAAAGAAAATCAGATGCCTTTTTTCGACGATCATATCTTGTACTAAGAATAGGAGACATTGTATTGGATCAACAAAAATCAATTATGTTGAAGCCGTCCAATTTGCAATTAAAGACATTAACGATATCTACCTATACAGATACAACTCTTAAGATGGAAATCCAGAAAGCAATGAAGACAAATCCATTTATAAAGAACATCCAACAACATTTAAAAAATGCACATGTGGAAGAAGACAATAATTTCAAATTAGAAGATGGATTGTTATACTTCAAAAATCTCTTATATATTCTTCCAAGACCTACAAGACTTCAAATCCTTCAAGCTCGATATGACCTTCTAGCAGCTAGACACTTCGGCTTCAATAAGACCTTGGAATTGATATCAAGAGACTATTGGTGGCCTCAAATGTGGAAATTGGTGAAAGAGTTCATCCAATCATGCAAAATTTGTGCACGAATGAAGATTCCAAGAGACCAACCATATGGACTTCTGCAACCCCTTCCAGTTCCTAAGAGTCCATGGCAATCGTTATCTATGGACTTTATTATAGACCTCCTAATTTCAAATGGAAAAGATTCAATTTTTGTGGTGGTAGATCGTCTTACCAAGATGGCACACTTTATCCCGTGTAACAAGACTATTTCCGAGGAGGAAACAACCAAGTTTTTTATTGATAATATTTACCAAATACATGGCCTTCTAATTGATATTATTTAACATCAAGGACCACAATTTGTATCAAACTTTTGGAGAAGATTATTTCGGCTTTTAAAGGTCAAGATCAACCTCTCATCCGCTTATCATCCTCAAACTGACGGTCAAACAGAACAAGTGAATCAGATCTTTGAACAATATCTTTGTTGCAGTATAAATTACCAACAAGGTGATTGGACGGACTTTCTACCACTGAGTGAGGTTGCATACAATAACTCCAAATATACTTCAATAAAGCAAAGTCCATTCTTCTCAAACTATGGATACCATCTTTAAGGAGATCCATTCCAAATTGAAGATGTGGGAAGCCCTACTGCAGAGAATCAAGCTACTTATTTAAAAACCATCCATGAAGAACTAAAATTCCAATTACAAATAGCCCAAGATCGATATAAAGACTATGCAGACATTCATCACAAGAACCAACCAAATTTCAAAGTAAGAGATTGTATCTGATTACTTCGATGAAATATACAAATAAATCGACCATCACAAAAATTAGACTATCAAAGACTTGGACCTTTTATAATTCTATACCAAGTAAATCCAATAAGTTTTTGTCTCGAACTACCAAGTAGTATGCACATTCATCCAGTCTTTGTATGTCTCGCTTTTAAAAACCTATTATAAATCAAATATTGCTGGAAGAACTATTCCACCACCAACTCCAGTTGAAGTCAATCAAGAGATTGAATACGAAGTGGATGAAATATTGGATTCACATATAAGACATAGACAATTGGAATATTTCATCCATTGAAAGGACTATGGAATTAGCGAAAGAACATGGGAACTCTCAGATAATCTTAAGAATGCACCCAAGAAGGTTCGCCAATCCTAAAAAACCTAGATTTAATGATCATTGAAGATTTTGTGGACAATAATATTTCTTGGCTTCTAAATGACACTTCCTATCAACAACAAAAGACCACTATAAAAAAAGAAGAGCCATGCCAAGACGTGCACTTGTATTTTCCTAAGATAGAATAGATCTTGCTAGAAGCTTATTAGTTATCATGTCAAATCTTTGCGTTTCAAGAGAATTGTAGGAACAAGAGTCAGAAGACTCTTCTAGCATACAAGCAACTGGAGAATCATTGCAACTTTTACAATCTGCTAGGTTTGAAGAATATGGACAAGATGAAGAAGGAGTATCTCAACGTCAAGTAAGGCCACGCTTGGAGTCTTTGGAGATACAACCTCATCACAAAAATCTTAATTCAAATGCTCGAGCTTTGATAATACTCCTCAAAGTTGGTAGGATAATTCCAGGTGGACCAGAAATTATGTTCGGAGGATGTTTTGAAGGTCGCAACGAAGAACAAATTCTTGGATGGGATGTTGGTCTAAAAGAGGTTATATCTGGAGGTCATCGACGCCATTTCAAGGGTCCTGTTGAACCGATAACCAACGCACAAAAGACGGAATATGTTGCTTCTCTACTCCAATGAATATTAGAATTTTTACGCATATGATTTGATTATCAAATTGCTTCGGCTCCTCATGAAACTCGTCACTAGAAGGGAAGATGATGTCACAGTGTCGTACTGTAATTGCTTACAGTATGTAAAATCCACTCAAAATGCCTAATATGTTTATAAATTTAGATATGTGTTAGAATGGTTAGTACAACAAATTAAAGGGATTGATAGAAGAAACTTTATTTTATTTTTACTTGTTTTGATTATGGTATTTAAATAATATAAGATCTAAATGATTAGTATGAAGCCTTGAGAGAAGGTGGGAGTCTAAGGATGAAAATATAAGCTAGTAGGAGGCTAATTGGGAGGGATGAAATGAAGGCATGGTCGGATAAAGGCAAGGAATGGAAAACTTCATCCCTATTGGTCGAATACCATGTCCAATGGACTTTGAGGAGGCTGCCCGTGACCTTAACAAGGATTTTGGCAACTTCAAGGAGGCCATTAGAAAAACAAAGACTAAGGTTGTAAATTTTAGGATTTTGGATACAATTTGTGTACAAAAATTAGAGGATTTGGAATTAGGATAAAGAAGTTATATCCATTTGAAGATAAGGTGTCAATATGAGACATACTATCACTCTTTTGAGGATTGGAGGAGTTTTATGAAAGATTTTGGAGATCGAAAGGTGCGGCTAGAGAGGGGATTTTAAGCTCTACACCTGATGTGGAAGAATTACTACATTTGAAGTTTTGAAGAAGGAGTTATTGGGAGTCAAAGACAGCAGATTGAATTCCAAGGCAGTAAGTAGACCGTTTTGTTGATAGTGATGGGGTTTGCCATATCTTAAGTTTTTGGACGAATTTTTGTCTCAAATGTTTTGAGAAGGTGTATTATTATACTAAAAAGCTATACATCAAAGTTTCATAGCATTTGGACTTTTAGATTGGAAGATATGAAGAATTTAGTACACGGGTGTTTGTTAACAAGGGTTTAAAGCTACTGCTAGGGTTTTGGCGATATATAAAGATCGATAATGAATCGACAGTTGAAATTTGTGGTGGTAGTTGTGAAGAATACATCAGTACTCCATGTAAATTTGAAGTAGATTTGGACGGTTGGATTAAAAGTTATGGATTATTGAAGTTTGGAAAAAATTCCCTTCCTATGGGGAAATGAGGGTTTAGAGTATTTTGTTATGTTTTGAGTGGTTTGAGGAAATTAGGCTTATGTATTGGGTGTAATAGCCCTATGAAGATCTCTTTTATATAAACTTGGGGATTTTTATTATACTTGAATCTTGCTTGAGTAATTAGTGGCAGCCAGAAGCCCAGCGCTTTCTTGAGGCAGATTCTGTCTACTCCAACAACGGACATACTTTAAGCCACTACTAGAACTTTTTGTAGTTTTTTAGAACCTTCTATAGCTTTTTAGAATCTTTTAGAATCTTTTGGAACCTTCTAGAATCTTCTTCAACCTTCCAAGACCTCCTCTAGATTTTTTAGAATCTTCCAAAATCTTCCTCAAACTTCTAAAATATTCTAAGATATTCTTAGGACCCTCTAGAATCTTCTTCAACCTTCTAAGATCCCCTGTAGACTTTTTAGACTCTTCCAAAATCTTCCTCAAGCTTCTAGAATATTCTAAGATACTCTTAGAAGATCCAATAGGATATAAGGCCTCATAGTATTAATAAGAGGCAAGATTGAGGAGCACCTCAGTCTTACCAACACAAGTCTTGGAATAATCCAAAGTGTTGCCTTGTTCTTGATATTAGTCCAATTTCTAATTTTTGATCTAGTTCTTGTTCTTGTCCATCCAATTCTTTGTTTTTAAAGTTATTCTGGTGCTGATTTCTTCTCTTTAGTTCTTTGCTAATTTGCTAACTTGCATCCTCGATAATAAAGATCCAACCATAAGGCATCAAATTTTCTTGGAAAATCTAATCTTCTAGCATCTTATAAAAAAACTAACATGCCAGCCCTAAAAATTCTGATCTTGTATTGTTTGTCAAGGGTAATTTTTCTTCTTCTTTGTATAGCCTCTGTGTATTGAACACTCCATCTTCTAGCCTCATTTAGACTTTTTAGACATTCCAATCTATCCATCAAAGTTTGTTTAGTTGACAATCTTTTTGTCAAGACAATTCAAAGAGAAGGGATTTCAAATTTAATTAGTAAGATGGCTTCTATACCATAAATGAGGGAAAATGGATTAGCTTAAGTGGTCACCTTAAATATGGTCCTATAAGCCCATAAAGGTGCAAGAAGCTTAGCATCCCAATTCCATTTAGAAGTTGTTATGGTTTTTTTAAGGATATTTATCAAAGTTTGATTCATCCTCTCCGTATGCCCATTAGTTTGAAGGTGATAAGGGATAGTCTTCCTATGATGAATTTTAAATTGTGAGATCAAGTCTTCTATTACTTCATTTAAGAATTGCTTGCCTCTATCACTAATTAAGATTTTTGGATATTCAAATCAAGTGGTAATCTCCTCATTAAGGAACTTGAGTACTTGCTTAGCATTATTGGTCTTAATTACCTTTGCCTCAATCCAATTGGTAAGATATGATTGCTACCACTAAGTACTTCATTCTATTAGTATAATTGGAATGAGCTTTTTCAATATAATCAATTTTTTATTTTTCAATTGGAACTAAAGATAAGGATCCATAGAGAGGTAAGCTCATATGGAGGTCATTTCTAGCCCTAAGACTATTGAAAGTTTGTTTATATTGTAAAGATGGAGTAAGGTTGTCTTCTTCTATTAATTTGTCTAATGCATGAACTTAAATGCCATCAAAGTTCACTCCAAAGGCATCTTCATAATTAATGTCATCCACTAGGATTACTAAATTTTTTTTTTCTTCATAGTTTAATCTAAAGGCAAAACCATCTATAAAGTTAACACTTATAACCTCATCCCTTCTTGAAATAGGATGTGTTTTCAACCATTGAGTGAATTTTCCATCATCTTCTCAATCATATAATCCATAGTCCATACATCCTAATTGAGTTGATTAGACCATACTTGAATGAATTCCCTTACTTACTACTAAATCAGCAAATCTAACCTTCTTTTTGAATTCTTTCTATGGTTAGAGATTCAAAATCTCATCTTTTGAAGAGTGAGATGAGATTTAGGCTGAAGACAATCCTTGAGACTGAATAAAGATTTTAATCAAGTTTTCTGGTAGTCCATAGATGATATGAGGCTTTTTACCTCTCCAATCAATTTTTGCATTAGTTGCCCTTAATCAAGGTCTATCTAAGAGTAATAGATATGAATTTTTTCTAGAATGCATATGAATGACATATAAAGTGAGAAAATATTCTTTATCTCCCGTCATCATCCTACAACCACTAATTTATCACAGAGGTATGTATTAGCTTTGATTAGCCATGTTAATCACAAATAGAGAGAGACTAGTGATATTAAATCCTAATTTTTCTATAGTTTTCACTGGCATAATATTCAAACTATTACTCCCATCCACAATAGTATAGGATATGATTTCATCTATTATAGACACTTCTAGCTTAATTGCCTTTACTTCTTGTACTATTTGTATTGTTCTAACATGAATTGGGATCTTTATTTTAGATTGCTGCCGACTTTTAATGAGAAGGCTTGTTTTAAAGCTCCTTCTTATTAAAGAAAAAATCTCTAATAATTGAGCAATTGTGATATCTACCTTAATTTTCTTTAAATCCTCCTATAAATCATATGACTTCACCTGATCCTTGTCTTTAAGTCAAGTTGAAGGATTAAATTTAAGGTCGGGAATTTTAGTTCCTTCCTACTCTTCTTTAGAGAAAAATTCCTCTATCTCAATATTTTCCTTGAAGGTCTCTAGTAATTTATTTAAGTTGGATTCAAGGAATTGAGGTAATTCCTTAGAATCTCTAACACTAGCCATTGCCTCCTTTGTGATTTTATTTAAATCTGAAAAGTGAAAAAATTCTTTTGAATTATCCTCTCTATCTATGGAAATAAGAGAGGATGGACTAGAGTACCTAAATCTTGTCATAACTGCCAAGGTTGGCATCATAGGTGGTGTTTGCCCCTTAGATTAGAGCAATTAATGCATAATCAAGTTTGACTTAGGAAGTACACGTTGGATTAATATAGAAGAGGTAGAAGCTTGTTTCTCAATCATTCTACGTTGGTTAGGTTTACAAACCTTATATCTTGAGAGCCTTGACCCTTATATTACTGGCCATATTGAGAGTGACCACCAAATGGAAAAATAAATCTTTGAGTAATATTTAAACTTGTCAAAGGATGTTAATTTTGATGGTCATTGCTATAGCCATAAAATAGATTTGGAGGTTTTTATTATACAATATGACCTTATGTGGGAGTGATCCTAACCAACAATAATATGAAAAAAAATTCCATACTAGGATGGTAGGGAGCCCAAGCTTTTTTTTTTTTTATTTCTTCATACAAAAATTATTAAAAAATTATCGACTACAATGGCTAATAACAAAAATTATATTACAAAAAAATTCTTTGCAATCAATTTACACCATTTTGAAGCAAAACTCACCTTGTTGCATCTCCAACCAACCTGTCACTTATTAATGAAGGCCAATAAATAATTAATGTCTCCTTATCCGATCTAAGCTAAACGTTCTTGTAAAGGTTAGGATTTAAAACTAATAGATTAAAGGTTATATCTATTCCCTATACCCATATCTACAAGAAAGATTGAAGACTTACCTCTCTCGTGTCTTCCTCTCAAATTCTATCCTCCAATTCCTAGCTCTTGCTCCTTGCTTTTATGTATATCTGCTAAACTTAAAAGAATCAAAATAAATTGACAAGAGCTAAGGAACTTACTTGAAACCTAGCTTCTTAGTGCTACTTCTTATTTTGCATTCTTTATTCCTCAATCCACAATCTGTATTAGTTTAATGAAATAAAATTCAATCAAATTACTTAATTGAAGACTTACCTTAAAAATATAGTGTCTTGAGTGATTGCTCTTCTCTTTTTCTTCTTTTTTTTGTATTGTAAATAAAGTAATTTATATAATCTACTATTGGATACCTTTCCCTATCCTACATACATAAAGAGATGGAATATGGCAGATAGAAAAGGTGATTAAATTCCTCTACCACTAGAAAAAGGCCATTTACAAGAAGATTTACAAGGATAAAATAAATGATTACTTATTCAAATAACCAATCTTTTGTCTCCTATGAAAAGATGGAATAAAAGGGGTGGAGAGGGTGATTAAATCCCTCAACCACTAGAGATGGACCCTCAACAAGAAACTCACAAAGAGGAAAGTGATGAAACCTTTAAAGATGAATTCCACTCCAAAAATTGCCACAATTTAAATATTGATGAAAGGTTAACAAAAATTATACCACTTTGAACTTAATCTTTAATTATTTTTATTCAAAACAAACTCAATTGAAAATAGTCAATAGGCGCTAAAAAATATCTTTTCAAACAAGGAGTACACAAAACTACCAAGGCAATGAATCCTCTTCTAATCAAAACTTCACAAAAAATTCAATTTTTGTCCAAATCAAATACGTAATAATTCTTTAAAAAGCTAATAATAAGATAAATATCACTAAGTTTTAAGATCAACTAACAAATACAAAAAAATTGACTATTGGAAATCCGAGAGCAAATCACTCTTAGGAGCAACCATTCAAGGTAGTGGATACATTTCTACTCAAAAATTTACCAAAAATTCACATTTGATCCAAATCAAATGTGTGATAGTTTTTTCAAAAGCTAAAAATAAAATATATAATTTTATAAATTTTCAAGATCAATTAATAAATATATAAAAACTAATTATTAAAAATTCGAGAGCAAATCATTCTTAGGAAAAACCACTCAAGGTAGTGGACCTACTTCTATTCAAAAATTCATCAAAAATTCAAATATTATCTAAATTAAATATGTAATAGCTTTTTAAAAAGCTAATATCAAGATACACAACCTCACAAAATTTCAACTTCAAATAATAATTACATAAAAATTGATTAATAAAAATCCGAGAGCAAATCACCTTCTAATTTTTTTATTTTTTTATTCTTGTTTTATTTTGATTATAGATGATAAAAGCTTTGTTTACAAAAATAATGAATAAAGATAGAAAACTTATCAATGATGAAAAAAAAGGTTGAAATGTTCATTCAAAAAGTCCACAAAAGGGATCAATCACCATCAACTCACTCTACAATCACCAAGACAATTAGAAGCACCACTTCCTGGCAAACCCACCAAAATGTGACAGTAAATTTTTACCCTTCAATCTAAATTATAAGATGGCCTTGTTAAAGTTGAAGAAAGAGTTACTTGGAATTTAATCATAGTAAGTTTCTAACAGTCAAAAGTCAATTAGGGATTAAGTGGCGGCTAGGGTCTCGACAGGCGGTTAGGTTTAAGGTCTTGACAGGCGGCTGGATTTAGGGTCTCGGTAGGCGGCTGGCTTTTAGATGAATGTAGAGGAAGCCTATGTACTTTGGATGTGAACTCCACTTATAAGTAAAGGGTGTTGGAAGTGAGAGCTATCTCATTCCGCACTTCTCTTTGTGTGCAACCTTGCTGATGCTAAGTGTTGTGGCTTCTAACTTCTAGTTCTTTAACAGGTTATGGGCCCACTCACATTTGCTTGTGAGTTTTAGAAGTTTTATGAAGTCTTTGTTGTTGTGCGGAATAGGTCTTATGGTGTTTGCTAATGTTAGAGTTTGTATGATCTTAGCTTATGTTATGACAAGAGGAGGTTCTGATTTGTAAGCTTAGAGATCTCTAACATTGCTTTGTGGGTTCTTATCTCCTTGGATAGTGAGTTTAAGACCATTGTGAAAGACCTTGATAGTGTCTTTATGTGTTATTGAAACTGTTTCATTAACCTTCTGCATTTCATTAAATAGTGAGTTGAAAGAGTGAAAGAACTTGATTGAGAGGTTCATAAGAGTGCATATACTGATTAGAAGCTTTAGAAGATCACTTAAGAGTGCTTTGAGTGAGAAATCACTCTTTTGTTCACAAGAGGATATTCTGAGTTTCTGCTAGTGCAAATTTGTGATTTTAGATCACATAGGAACTTCTTTTCTCAATATTCTTTGATACACTACTTCTTAGAAATGGCTTCTAGTGAGGGTGAAGGTTTGAGAGTGATTGAGAAGTTTAGAGGTGACAATTTCTATCACTGGAAGGTGAAAATGGAGCTTTTGTTGGCATCTTTGGACCTTTGGGACATTGTAGATGAAAGTGAAGATCCTCCATGCATAGATGCAAGTATTAAGGAGAAGAAGGACTTTAAAAGACGTGAAAAGAAGGCTTTTGGCATGATTGCCACAAATGTGGATGAAGCCAACTTTTCACACATTATCCATTGCAAAGGACCAGCGGAAGCATGGAAGACTCTTTGCAACATTTATGAGAGCAAGAACTTGTCCAACATCCTTTTTACAAGGAGGAAATTCTTCACTTGCAAGATGGAAGAAGGTGAAGACCTTATGGCTCACGTCAACAAGGTAAAGGCTCTTGCAAATCAACTAGCTATTGTTGACAAACCTTTAGAAGATGGTGATATTGTCATGACCTTGCTCATGAGCCTTCCGGAGTCTTATAACTATCTTATAGTAGCATTGGAGTCCATCAAGTTGAAGGAACTTACAATGGACTATGTGACGGCAAGACTTGCACATGAAGTGACCAAAAGGAAAGAAAAGGAGCATCAAAGTGAAGACTCGGCTCTCTTCTCAAGACAAGGTAAAGGTACCTATTCAAACCAACGTGACAATAGAAGGAGTAACGTGAAAACTTGCTTCATTTGCGGAAAATCAGGTCATTTTGCAAGAAATTGCTACAAGGCCAAGAAAGGAGACACAGAGAATGCTAACAATGCACATGATGAATTTGGAGGAGATGACTTTGCATTCATGGCAAGTGAAGGCACTTCTATGGCTGCCATGTCTAAGTGGATTATTGATTCAGGTGCTACCAAGCATATGACTCCATACAAGTGTTCTTTTAACACTTATGAAAAAATTCCAGTAACAAATGTTTGGTTAGGAGACAATGGCATGGTACAAGCTGTTGGAATTGGCTCCATTGTGGTGGAGATTGTTGTGAAGAATGAAACCAAGAGGATCAGATTGAAAGAAGTCCTACATGTGCCAAAGATGAAGAAGAATCTTCTTTCGGTGAGCAAACTTGTGTCAAGTGGTTGTAAGGTTCAATTTGATATGAATGGATGTTTTGTGAAGACATTGGATGGAGATAATGTTTAAAGGGCTTTAGAGATGGCAACCTTTACATTCTCAATTGTAAGAAGGTGAATGGAGTTGAAGTAGCAGCATTTGCTGAATTTCCAAAAGATGAAGACAAGTTTGAAATTTGGCATCGACGCTTGGTCATTTGAATGCCAAAAGCATGAAGGAGCTCAAATCTATGGTAGTTGGCTTAGATCTTGGTCAATCATACAACAATGCCACGACTCTAGCTTGTGAAGGTTGTATTCAAGGCAAGCAACAAAGGGCCTCATTTCCAAGTGGAGTAGCAACACGAGCAAGTAAGTTGTTGGAGATTGTGCATTCAGATGTTTGTGGACCTATGAAGACACCATCAATTGGAGGAGCAAGGTACTTTGTCACATTTATTGATGATTTTTCAAGAAAGGTGTGGATTTTTATCCTTAAAGCCAAGAGTGAGTGTTTCTCAAGATTTAAGGAGTTTAAGGCACATGTGGAAAAGCAATGTGAATGCAAGATCAAGGTATTACGCACAGACAATGGTGGTGAGTATTTGTCAAAACATTTTGATGAGTACTTGAAGATTCAAGGTATTGTAAGACAAACGTCTACTCCTTACACTCCACAACAAAATGGAGTTGCTGAAAGAGCAAATCGCACCATTGTGGAGATGGCAAGGAGTATGCTTCATGCTCAAAATCTTGGATATGAATTTTGGGCGGAAGCTGTGGTGAATGCAGTATACACAAGGAATAGGTGCCCTACAAGTGCACTCACATCAATGACTCCACAAGAAGCTTGGAGTGGGAAGAAACCTTGTGTTTCACACATGAGGACATTTGGATGCATTGCTTATGCAAAGATACCAGATTGTATGAGGTCCAAGCTTGAGGCAAAAGGTACAAAATGTGTATTTGTTGGATATTGTGAAGGTACAAAGGCATATAGGCTAATGTGTTTAGATACCAAGAAGATCATCAAAAGTCGTGATGTTGAGTTTATTGAGCATAAGAGTGCTTATGAGCACTTGGAGATGTGTCCAAGTGGGAGTAATGGTGTGTTTGTGGACACATCTTTAAATCTAGCAAAGAAAGAAGAAGAAGATGAAGACAATGAAGATAGTGGAGACATGAATGAAGGTGAAGAGCTAAAGAAGATGGAGAAGAAAGTCTCTTTGATTCCTAAGACCAACAGTGAAGGAAATGAAGATGTTGAAGATGATGATGATGAGGAGTATCAACCTTTGAGTGAGAAAAGACAAAGTTTAAGAAAGAAGAAGCTTGGAAGAGTGGTTGGAGTACATGAAGGTGAATCTTCTTCAAATGAAAGGAGATATCCTATGAGGGAAAGAAGACCACTTGGTGAATGGTGGAAGAACCACATTTTTCCTCAAGTAAGTGAAGAACATGCAAATGTTGCACTCTTTGCTGATCCATTGTCTTTATGTGATGCAATGAAGTCCACTGATGCTATGAAGTGGGAGAAGGCTACGGAAGAAGAATACAAATCTCTCATGGACAATAGAACATGGGAATTGACTCAACTTCCACCAAATCGATCTTCTATTGGTTGTAAGTGGGTATTTAGAACCAAAAGGGATGCAATGGGCAATGTTGTGAGATATAAGGCAAGATTAGTTGCCAAAGGATATTCACAAGTTGCTGGTGTTGATTTCAATGAGACATATGCTCCCTGGCTAAATTCACCACTATCAGAACCATTGTGGCAATTGGGGCAGCAATGGACTTGGAGATGCATCAAATGGATGTGAAGACGGCTTTCTTGAATGGAGAGTTGGAAGAAGACATCTATATGGATCAACCTCAAGGATATGTTGAAGAAGGCAAACAACATCTTGTTTGTAAGTTGAAGAAATCATTGTATGGACTCAAGCAATCACCAAGGGCATGGTACCAACGGATTGATACATTCTTTGTGAATGAAGGGTTTGTAAGGAGTGAGGCAGATCATTCCATGTATGTGATGCAATCTCAAGAGTTCCTATTGATTGTAATCCTTTACGTTGATGATTTAATCATCTTGGCTAACAATGTGAAAAAGTTGAATTGGATGAAGGCCATATTAGATAAAGAATTTGAAATGAGTGATTTGGGAGAACTCCACTATTGCTTAGGAGTGGAGTTCATAAGAGATCGTGAAAACAAGACCATTACAATGAGTCAAAGCAAGTACATTGAAGAAGTGTTGAAACGATTCAACATGGAGGAGTGTAAGCCCATTGGAACACCTTTGGAGGCAAATTTGAAGTTGATGAAGCTCACGGATGAGGAGTTTGCTCAAGTTGAAGGTGAGATGCAAAGTATTCCATACAAGGCAGCAGTTGGCTCACTTATGTATGCAATGGTGGCCACAAGAGTGGATCTTGCATATGCGGTGAGTGTTGTGAGCCAACACATGTCTAAGGCTGGACCTTTGCATTGGGCAACGGTAAAGAGGATATTGAGGTACTTAAAAGGTACTAAAGACTTCAAATTATGCCTTGGTGGTAAGAACATTGATTTGCAAGGTTATTGCGATGCGGATTGGGCTGGAGATGTAAATGATAGAAGATCCACAACGGGATATGTGTTCTTTATTGGAGTGGGAGTCATTTCATGGAATTGCAAGAGACAACCTACCATTGCAAGATCAACCATGGAGGCTGAGTACATGGCAGCAAGTCATTGTGCAATGGAGGCTTGTTGGATAAGGCAACTCTTAGAAGACATTGGATTAGTGCAAACAAAAGCAACTCCAATAATGTGTGACAATCAAGGATGTCTTGTATTTGCCAAGAATCCAAAGCACCATTCAAGAACGAAGCACATTGATATTCAACATCATTTCATACGAGAGAAGATTGAAGATGATATAATAGGTATGAAGTATTGTACTACAAAAGAAATGCTTGCTGATGTACTTACAAAGGCATTAGTGAAGGATAGACACCACGAGTTGATAAAGGTATTAGGCTTAAAAGTCTTTTGACAATTAGAAAAGTGGGAGTGTTAAAGTTTAAGAAAGAGTTACTTGGAGTTTAACCATAGTAAGTTTCTAATAGTCAAAAGTCAACTAGGGATTAAGTGGCGGCTAGGGTCTCGACAGGCGGTTAGGTTTAAGGTCTTGACAGGCGGCTGGATTTAGGGTCTCGGTAGGCGGCTGGCTTTTAGATGAATGTAGATGAAGCCTATGTACTTTGGATGTGAACTCCACTTATAAGTAAAGGGTGTTGGAAGTGAGAGCTATCTCATTCCGCACTTCTCTTTCTGTGCAACCTTGCTGATGCTAAGTGTTGTAGCTTCATACTTCTAGTTCTTTAACACCACAAACATCTGAATGCACAATCTCCAACAACTTACTTGCTCGTGTTGCAACTCCACTTGGAAATGAGGCCCTTTGTTGCTTGCCTTGAATACAACCTTCACAAGCTAGAGTCGTGGCATTGTTGTATGATTGACCAAGATCTAAGCCAACTACCATAGATTTGAGCTCCTTCATGCTTTTGGCATTCAAATGACCAAGGCGTCGATGCCAAATGCCAAACTTATCTTGATCTTGTGGAAAATCAGCAAATGCCGCCACTTCAACTCCATTGACCTTTTTACAATTGATGAAGTAGAGGTTGCCATCTCTAAAGCCTTTTAAAACATCATCATCCTCCATTGTCTTCACAAAGCATCCATTCATATCAAATTGCACCTTACAACCACTTGAAACAAGTTTGCTCACCGAAAGAAGGTTCTTCTTCATCTTTGACACATGTAGGACCTCTTTCAATCTGATCCTCTTGGTTTGGTTCTTCACAACAATCTCCACCACAATGGAGCCAATTCCAATAGCTTGTACCATGCCATTGTCTCCTAATCAACCTTTTGTTGCTGAAATTGCTTC
>JAWRVF010001653.1:0-52522 GCA_036785485.1 Physcomitrellopsis africana | reverse complement strand
AATCACCTATAGACATGTATAAAGGTGATTCCACGTCTATGAAGCTTCTAAGAAGCTTGTCTATCAGATATTATCAAATCAATTTGTTTTACCTACTTCTATTGGTCTATAATAATTAAATAATTATTAGAGTAAATCTTATGTCCGTGACATCATGTCAAAACTCAAGTGGTATTCCATCACGTTGTCTAATTAAAAAATTATATATATATATATATATATATATATACATACATACATCCATATATAGAAAGAAAAAAAAAAACAAAAAACAAAAAAAACAAATTTATGCACAATACTTGTGGGACATAGAAACTGCTTTGTAGGAGGCTATGCTAGCCTATGATATATATAGAGGAATTAGAGTACCTTGAACTACTAGATTGAACTATTGGAGATTGAGATGAGAAATTTCTCTTATTTTCTATGGAATGAAAATGCACATGATTTTCATGATTTTTAATAAAAGAATCTGGCAGCAAAGACCCGTGAGCACTATTCATACAGGTACTCATGCTGGATTGGGCAAAATTTCGGTGGTGTAAAAACCATGTTCGATGAAGCTTTTGTGCAACTCACGCCTACACAATGCAGGCCTTAGTGCTTGCAATACAAAAAACGGAGTTTGGGTCTAAATTCGAGTTTTAGGGAACTAAAGCCGACACAACCTTGAGTGTGTATTATAGCTGATACCTGAAGATAATCACATCGTTATGAGATGTTGATGTGCGCATGGAACGTATCATTGCCAAATATCTAGAACAGCGAGTCATGAAGAAAAGGCACAATCTCTATTGACCCAGTAGCTGGTGGCTATGTAGAAGCTAGATTGGTACCTGCTCACATGAGTTGGTGAACGAATAGCAGAATCATCCACTTCGACAGCTGTCCATTTTGAAGTCCTCTCAGGAATCACATAAGCGAGCAGGATGCGTGCCATCAAATCTTTAGTACTGAAATCCGCAACAGCCCATTGTATGGATTTCACACATAACAGCTCTCATGCATCTGGTGAACGACGGCTTCACTTGGTTGATATTTTGACGCGGCTTCGGTGAAATTTTCTAACAATGCATGGGAGGTTGTTGCATGCAAGATTGCTGACAAGAATTCTAGGTCAAAAATGTCAAATCGAGTAACAATGCCCTATTCAGAAGCCGTCATTGCGACGACGGGAACTAGTCCACTTTCAGTACTACAAGTTCGTCTCGAGCGAACGCGCTATTCGTGCAGTAAAAGAACATGCGACTTGAGAAACTTTCAAGCTTCTATAAGAGTATCGAGACACTCCGTAAGAGCCATGTCACAAACAGAGATGAGGAGGCCTTAAAAATGTGAAAAGAAGCACAAATTATATGCTTCCCATGAATTACAGGAACAAATACTTGCCCTGAAAAAGACAGCCGTTTCATACCCTAGCTGCACGCTGAGAAATCAGACATTGTGAGGTTTACAGCATACACAATCTGAAGATGATTTGTATCAAAAGTAAAAATTCTGAATTCCAAACAAAAACCAATTCAAGCTAACAAAAACGATATTGTCCAATAATAAAATACTTCCAATTTGCACTCCATAATTTACAGAAGATGAAAACCTGCAAGGATTGCCAACAGGCCCTAATGTGCATGTGACATGCCACCATCACGCTCGTAGACATGTAAACTGAGATTGCACTACTTCGTCAAAAGATAACCCCCTTTTTCAGTGATTAACACCTTCAGCAAAGCATTCAGACTAACTCTAATTAATTAAGCTGCTCATCATGAGTACGAAAATAAGTCACAAACCCACAATCAAAGCTCGAAGTAAGAAAAAAATAAATATATATGAAGTACTGAACGATGTGATCCAAAGGACATTCACTGTGTCTAACCCCAAAAGCACTAAGTCCACAAAGCACCAGACTCAATCATCAATAAACAAGAAACGTCAACTTCAACAAGAAACCAACAAGTCAATGAACATTTGCAATCCCAAATCAACCACATCCCGCTCAACCAAACAAAAATTGGACCATGTTCACAATGACAAATTGATATTCAACGAATTCAAACACCATCATTGCAGCTCCAAATAATTGCCATTTCCTCACTCAAAAACTATGAGACGAATCGTTACTTCTCAAATAGGAATATCAGGGAATCATTCCATGCAGGGAAAACGTAGCTACATCATTAACATACGACAAAAGACTACCAAATCACAAACCCCTTGCTAGCTCTAAGACCACTGATACAACCAAAAGAAAAATTCACCACCAAACTCAACAGATAAGATTAAAGTGTACGAAACTCATCAAACAATATGATGACACGCAGGAACATTAAGAATTTAGACAGAGAAAACATAACACATGCATAAAAATGTAAGAAAAAAACACAACCAGCCCTAACAAGCCCACAAGAACTCAATAAAGGGTACAACAAAACGAGCTGACAATCCAGTCGTGAAATATGAAACGACCAATACAATATTTCGCTAGAGCCAAGCCAGAATTTCAGAATAACCAACATCTCGGAAATTTCCAGAATTTAAACCACACGTCCTAAACAGAACCACTGCACAACCCCGAACCATTACCTAAAACCACAACCTAATCCGCAGTTATAACCTGAGAAGCCTACAAAAATGCCTACATTACAACCTAAGGAGGTAAGAGAGGTGGAGTGTTGGCCTATGAGAGCACGGCGAGGATGTCCTGGACCCTCAACACCACGTACTGCGTCCCATCCTTGCCCTTGAAGTCGTTCCCCGCGTACTTCGAATACAGCACCGTGTTGCCCTTCTGCACCTCCAGCGGCTTCCGCTCGCCGTCCTCGCCGTAAGCGCCCGGCCCCGTCGCCACCACCGTCCCGATCACGGGCTTCTCCTTGGCGTTGTCCGTCAGCAGCACGCCCCCGGCCGTCTTCGCTTCCATCTCCGTCACGCGGATGAGCACGCGGTCGTTGGCCGGCTCCAGGTCCTTCACGTCATCCGTCGCCAGCAGGCCCACGACGTCGTCCTCCTTGAGCAGGAGGTGCGGCTCGCCATTGAAATCCACCTCGGTGCCCGCGAACTTGGAGTACACGATCTGCGCGCCGGTCTTCACAGCCGGCTCCAGCTTCTTGTCGCCCAGGGTCTTGCCGTCGCCCACGGCCACCACCTCCCCGCCCTGGGGCTTGGTCTGCGCCGAGGTAGGCAGCAGGATGCCACCCATGCTCTTCTCCTCCGCGGTCTGAATCTTGACCAGGATGCGGTCGCCCAGGGGCTTGAGCGTCGTGAACTGGGGCGCTACGGCCGTGGCAGCGCGCGCAGTGAGGAGACACCTGCGAGAGGAGGCAGCGAAGGAGACGTGGCTAGGGTTGAGCTGGGCAGAGCGCCCGGGAGTGGCCCTGAGGCCCTGGAAGGAGGCCAATTTGCAGGTCCGGGCGTTGAGCGCCGTTCCGACCTGGGCTGCCATTGCCATTGCGGGGAGTTGAAAATGCATGCACATGCAAACGTGAACGCAGCGCGCCGTGAGAGAAGGAGAGAATTGCAATTGGGGGCGACAGAAGGACGGGGTGTGAAGGGAATAGGGAATCAAACCGAATGAGGCGAGACACAGGGATTGAGAAGTCGCGCTGCGGGATGAGAGGGGGGTTTTGGGGTTTGATGGGTCTTTGGAACGCTCCAGAAAAGCGCAGGAACCAGGTCCTCTCTTGGTCGTCCCCGTCCCCGTCGTCGTCGCGTGTCTCTGGGAGCTTCGTTGTGGATAATACCCCTTCCCCTGGCCTTCACTCTCGCTCGTTGCCGACGCTTGGCCTGCTCCCCTCCCTCAGCAGAGATGAATGGTCCTGTGCCGTCTGCCCTCCGAACACCAGGCTCACTGACTTCTCCGTGACAGAGCATTGGATAGCTAACATATTTCCTGCATCGACTCCCCTCCACGCTTTCGCTTTACGGCGGGGACAGACAGTTGGACCAATTTCACTGGGATTTCCAGAAAGAAGACTGTTCACACATGTCAGCATGGCCGAGTGGTCTAAGGCGCCAGACTCAAGTTCTGGTCTTCGTAAGGGGGCGTGGGTTCGAACCCCACTGCTGACACATGGCGTAGACGAATTGTGAGTCGTTAATTCGTAGCACTGAGGCTTCATTAAATTTTGTTATTGGGTCTCATTAGGGTTGATTAGGATTTTATAAAGGTTTGAATATGATTTTATTAAGATTTTTTTGGAATTTATTTAAGATCTAATTAAAATTCAATGAAGATTTGATTAAAGTTTAATTTGAATATAATTAAGATTTATTTAGGATTCATTTAAATTTTAATTAGAATTTATCTAGGATTTCTTTAAAATTGGCTAGGATTAAGTTAAGATTTTTTCAAGGTTTTTGTCAACGACACGAGAATACAAAACACTGCTGACACATGGCGTAGACGAGCTGTGAGACGATACTTCGTAGTATCTAATTTGTTCTCACATGTGTTCGGTTGCCTGTCGTCTAGATCTCATCGTTGTTGATCACAATTATTGAGGTTTTGAATTTGTTATTGGATTTCATTAGGGTTGATTAGGGTTTCATTAGGGTTGATTAGGATTTCATTAGTGTTGATTAGGATTTCATTAGGGCTGATAAGGGGGCGTGGGTTTGAACCCCACTGCTCACACATGACTTAGACGAGCAATGAGTCGTTATTTCGTAATATCTAATCCCTTCTCTCATGTTTTCAGTTGCCTTTCGTCAAGGCCTCGTCGTTGTTCGGATGTAAACTTTTTAAATCCTGACAAGAGCTTTTTACACAAAAGAGGAAGGGCCCGTCGCAGAGATTAGAAAACAGGAAACAACAAAACTGTCCAAAATCTCAAGTCGCCTCCAATTATGACAATTCTAACAAGTGTTTGTTCTTTCTCTTACACTCTGTCAAGTAGTTCATGATACATAAAGTTATAAACCATTATTGTACACACTATTTGTAACATTTTAACTCTTCTATGCATATTTATTTATTTATTAACTTCACAATAAGATTAAATAAGATTAAAAAAGCCTCAAATAAACACATTATGCAATTAAAAACTTCATTATACTTCAATCACTCATATAATCAATGAATGAGTTAATTAATTTGTTTATTTTCATTGTTCTTTTAGTATGTGATAGGACATTCAACAAATTTGGCCTTGCTTTGTTACTCAATTGCTTATAAGTTACACTATTTTCTATTTACAAACACCAAATATTAGTTATAATTTTTAATCTTATTTTTTTCTTTTTTCTTTTTTTAAAATCAATCTTATAATTATTGAAATAAACAAAATATTGTCATATACATAAAAGAGAAAATAAAAAAATTAATAAATATAGTACATCAAAATGAATCAATGTCATTATCAAGATGGTGAGAATTTTTTATTGGATATACTATCTCATAGTGTACCATTTGCAACTAACAAAACATCATAGGCATGCACTTCTTACATTAAAAATTTTACATATTAATCTTTTCTAAAAGTATTTTTAATAAAGCAAGGTCTAAGTTAAAGGATTTGATAATCAAATTCAATTCATCACTAAACTTCAACCACAAAGCTATGCAATTTAAAAATTACTTAATATAAAAATAAAACACAAAAAATTTAGATCTTTTATATATTGATACAATCACAATATTAATGATTGTACAAAGAACCAATATTAATTCTAGAAAATGTATTGCAAAATATATACAAATTTCATTGAAAATATCTATCAAATAAGACAATTGGTTGATTTTGTAGCAATGTGCTTAAATAAAGAATTATCTATAAGTAGAAAATATACTAAAAATATATAATAATAAAGAAATCAAATTATATATATAATTTTAATTTTAATTTTATTATATATATTTTATATTTTTAATTATTTATCAAACTTAAGATTTACTTAATAAATTTAAGTTTATTTTGATTATGTATTTAAGAATGTTTTTATAATCACAGTATATAAGAAAATATAAAATATTTTGTACATAGTTTTTTTATTATTTTTAAATTATGATGATTTTAATAATTATGATATAGAATTCTATTAAAAATAAAAATCTTTTACAACAGATCCATAATTTATATTTTTAATTTATAACTTTTTATTACTTATGAATAAATTAGAAAGAATATAAGATGTAAGACAGTTTTAGAATTGTTGAGATTTTGAAAGTCTTTTAATAATATTTTTTGAGATATTATACAATTCTCTCTCTTTCTTTCTCTCTCTATATATATACATATTATCTTAAATTTAAAATATTTAATTTTTATGTGTATTTATTTTTGTTATCCAAATAATTGTAAGTGAAGAAATTATCTTATATTTAAAAACACCACTTTGCAATAATTTTTTTTATTTATTATATATATATATATATATATATATATATTTTTAATTAATTATAATTTAATTGTCACAGAAAGTAGTATATTATCTTATATTTGAAGCTACTAGTGTATTTTAGAAAAAATAATTTATCTTACTTTGAACCAAATTTTCAAAATAAAATATTTATATAAAATTAGAGTTGAATATTTATATAAAATTAGAGCTGGCTTACTATTACAATTCACTTCAACAAATTAATGTAGCTTTAGACAACTTAAAAATAATAATATAGCAACTTGATTCAACTTGAATATTCAATTAATATTCAACTTGAATTTAGCTAATTGCCAATTTTTCTAAAAACTTTGATAGCATTTCAAAAATATACAAATAAAAGCTTTAAAATAATAATTATGTAATAGTTAAAATCATAAGAAAGTCTATCTTTTTTATTGACCTACAAGAAAGAAGAATTTTTACAAGTATGTCAATTATTTAAATACTAAACAAAATGATAATAAAAATTAATATTTTTTATTATAAAATTATAAAAATTTATTAAATTTGAGATGACATAGAATTCTATATAAATATAATAAATATTTTTAAAATTATTTTTCATAATTAAACAAAAAATTAAATAAAATAAAATATAGCCACAATAAACATAATGTTTTATTGTTAGGAGTTAAAAATACTCCTATAATTAATTTATTTATTATAACTGATTGTAATTAAAGATATTTAAGTATTTTTATACTTATAATGATATATTATTTACAGATATATTCTAAGAATAAAGATGATTATAATTCCAGTATATGTTTTATATTGAAAAAACTATAAGAATAAGGATCAAATACAAACTCAAAAAAAATATCTAATTTATCAACATTCTATTATATTATTACATAATATCATTTTATGTAACAAATTCCTATGGATTTTAAGAACATTCAAATTATTATATAGTCAACTAGAATTTCTTTAATTAAAAAATGCAATAGGTTTCTTAGAATTATATATATATATATAATTTTTATTTAAGACTATTAAAACATTATAATTCTATTAATAAGATAGAATAGAAATTTTTTATAAAATAATAAATCTAAGTATTTTTTAATATATAAAATAATATTATTATATTATTATATTTATATATATATATATATATATATATATATATAAAGAAAAAAATTTGTTAAAATTTTAAAAATATATAATTTTTTTTATTTTATTTAAATATATGATAAAAATATTAGAATAAAGAAATTTAATATTACAATATTTTTTGATATTTCTATCTATCAAATTTTAAAGCTATGGTCTATAGTATAAAAATATTTGACTATTATCTTTTGATAAATTAAGTCATATTCTTTGTAGATGACATGGCTTTTAGATATATAATAAATGAATCTAATTTAAATAATAAATTGGTAAGATGGATGGTGTTCTTAGCATAATTATTATTCAATGCAATGCAAACTTAGAAAATAATACAAACAAGTCAATTATCTCTTAAGATTATTTACAGCTATAGGATTTCTTATATTGCTTAGAAATTAAGCAACTTGAATAATCTCTTTTAATAACTTCTTAGAACCTTCTACAATCTTCTAAAATCTTTTAAATTCTTTTAGAATCTTCTAAAAAGTTCCAAGATCTTTTAGAACCTTCTAAGAGCTTCTAAATTTTTCTACAATCTTTTAAAATCTTTTAGAACCTTCTCTAGATAGATGTTTATGACATCACTTCCTCTTTTAGCTACAAGTTCTTTAAGTAGCAGTAAAGCCGAAATTACTCAAAGATATAGAAAATCATAGATGTGCCTCATAGTTTGTACAACATACTCAAGTTGTCTTTCATAGATCAAAAGTCTCATTAATCCTTATAACCAATGATAATAATCAATATCTTCTATTTGAAACCAAACTTGTATTCTTGTATCTTCATTATAAAAACATCCTTAAAACATTGCTCTTGGACAATCTTTATAAACAAGTTTTACTTTAACAACAATTACCACCAATTGGTAGTTAGGTATTCTTTGATGTCTTTGTGATTTAAATAATTCTTTCTCTTGAGGTTGATAATGTAAACTACTTTGTTGAGATGGTTTGATTTTCAAGGTGCCATCTTCTTAACTATCTATAGTTGAACTATTCAACTAAAATAAAGATATATTACTAAACTTAAAATAAAATAAAATAAATTTAAGTTTTTTATTCATATTATAATTTTGTTTTTTTTTTTTTTTTAAAATAAAAAAAATTTAAAATTTTTATAAGTATTTATATTTATTTTTTTGAATTAGATATCATAACAAATATTACTTGGCAATGGTTACACATGTTATTGCTTTTGATTTGGAAGGATGTTATTGATGAAATTTTTATACTTTTTGAAGAGCATTGACTAAATTTTGGACTTGCTTTCATATTTGTTTACTAATGGTATAATTGCACTAATATATAAAATATTCCAACTATTCTCGCTTCATTCTTGAATCAAGTATTTCTTCCACTTCAAATTCTTCATGATTATCTATTTTAATGCAAGGTGGTGGCATTTGTATTTTTTTTGATATGCTTGATTTTTTATAAGTCTCAAAAAAAAAAAGCATAAAAACTTTTATTGTGGCTATATTTTATTAAGATTTTTTTGGAATTTATTTAAAATCTAATTAAATTTCAATGAAGATTTGATTAAAGTTTCATTTGAATATAATTAAGATTTATTTAGGATTCATTTAAATTTTAATTAGAATTTATCTAGGATTTCTTTAAAATTGGCTAGGATTAAGTTAAGATTTTTTTAAGATTTTTGTCAATGACACGAGAATACAAAACAAGAGATTTAAACCAGAACAAGGTTTCAAGAAGAAACCAACAGGAACTTGAATTAATCAAATGAGTATACCAGCAATACCAAGAAAGGTGAGCTATAACTCCAAGAAATACGTTGTCAAGATTGAAGAATTCTTCAACCTTGACTTCTATGTATATCCCTGTTTAGGATGCTTCTTGAGTGGCTTTCATCAAACTAAGCAGCTTCTACCAACTGGGAAGCTTCTTGAGTTTCTTCTACTAGTTACGAAGCTTCTCGAGCTACTTTCACTAACTGGAAAGCTTCTCAACTGACTTTCATTAATTCAAGAATCTCTAAAATGTTCTAGAAGGTTTTGTGGATCTCTAAAGTGTATGTCCCTAATATCACCTCCTTCTCTAACGACGAGTTCTAAGAAGAATTCACACCTTCAAAAATCTTTCTACATATGTAAAAAATTAAGAATACATTGTACTAATGAAGCTATATATTTTATTATCTATTCTTAGATAATAGGTTCTACTCATCTTTGAAGAATTCACTTATAGTCTTGAATTAATACTTCTATTATTGAAACATCCCATCTAAAGATCTGATCTTCATTGCGGCCTTCAAAACATCTCTAAATAAGATCTCAAGCTTAGAAGGATTCACCTTTCCAAACTCAAGTAATATCACTAAAGCTCAAGCATTGGAATCGAAACTTGTGTAGTTGGATGTTGCTCCAAATGGTTCCAACCATAATTGTATATGATATTGAAATGTATTCTCTTCACCTTGCTCAATTGAAGGTTATAAAAACTGCACTAGTTCATTTGAAGCTTGCATAGCAAGTGAATCTTTTAAATTTTATTTTGTTAAATCTTTCAACACTTGAAGGTTGGATATAGTGACTGACTTGTTTCTACTATTCTATTCTATTTTGGAATAAATGACTGTACATTGATGAAGGTTTTAATTTAACTCTTTATTACTTATGTGTATTCCTTGGATCTAATCTTCATCAAGAAATTATCATCAAACACATTTGTATCTGTAGAATGGATGAAATTTTTATACTTTTTGAGGGGTATTGGCAAGATTTTTAGTCAATTCCTATATGCCATCATTGATATCATAGCAATGCCAATGAACAAGATATTTCAATTTCTCCCACCTTCGTTGTGAATCTAATATCTTTTTGACTTCATATTCTTTATGATTTTTGATTTTGATATTAAGTGACGATTGTTGTACTCTTCTTAGAATATATGATTTTCTATAAGATTCCAAAAAAAATATATAAAAAATTAGATGTATCTGCATAGAAGATCATAGTTCCAAGTAATATGCTATTAAATTAATTTACTTCTAGATAGAAAATGGTCACAGTTTCTAATAGTCCAACTTATTGTATGATTGCCTAATTTTGATGTTCCATTGAAAAAGCCATACTTTATTTCTAGTATGAAAAGCAAGCAGTTGATTCTTAAATTTATCTATAGATGGCTTGTAAGCATCTTAAGCTGTTTGTAATTGAAGCTTCAAGGTTGTTTGGTATTACATTAGATACTTTATAAATCCTTCAACTATTGGATTGTTATATTTTAGCATATTCCATAAATTAAGCTTCAGGTGATATCCATAATTGAAATAAAATGGTGTTTACTGAGTTGGAATATGAAAAATATTATTATACACAAACTTTGCTAATGGTAGATATAAGATCCAATCATCTTATTGATAGTTGATGTTGGATCGTAAATACTTCTCTAAAATTTGGTTAACTCATTCTATTTGGCCGTCAGTTTGAGGATGGAAAGTCCAAGAAAATTTAATATCTATATTTAATATTTCAAAAAGATATTTTTAAAATTTAGATATAAAGTAGGATCCTTGATTTGATATGATATCATCATGTAGGCCATGATATCAATATATATTGACAAAAAAGAGCCTTGTAGTTTCTGCACTTGACATTATCTTCTTACAAAAAATGAAATGAGTCATCTTTGTGAATCAATCAAATACCACAAGGATGTTGTCCAATGAATTGGATGGTAGTAGATTTGTGATGAAATCCATTGAGATGGAAGACTATAACCATTTTGAAATAGACAAGGGCTGTAAAAGTCTATAAGGGCGATGTCAAGGATTTTTGGACCTTGAATAGATCTCACTAGAGAGCACAAAGTCTTTCATTGCCTTCCATATTTGAGGCCACCAAAAATCTCGAGAAATAAGTTCTAAGGTCTTGTTAAATCTAAAATGACTTGCAATTGGAAAATCATAGCAAGATTGAAGAACGTGCAATTGTGTAGGTTCTTTTTACATATATAAATATTCTTCAAAGTATAGAAAGCCTTCCTCAAGCGTAAACTTATCAATATTTTTATTAAAGCAATGCTTGATATCAAAGGCCAAAGCATCATTAGTGGTAGGAATACTTACTTCATAAAAAAAATTAGAATTAATAGATGCCGATGTAATAATAGAACAAAAGAAAAATTACTCAAGCTTCAACAAAGTTGCATATCATTGATGAAATGCTGTCTCTTTTATCCTTAGTATAAGATATGATTTCTTTGATAAAGCATTGAAAAACCTTTGTTACTTCTAAGGTCAATAAGTGATAACAAAATTAAATCAAAATAATGACATATTCCATCAAGCTTGGCAACAATTAAGAATTCAAGCAAATATAAAATATTTTAAATTCTTACGATTTGTATTTATAATTACAAGATATATTATTCTTTCTGTTAGGAACATTCACTTTGGAGGTTCATCAAACCTTCTAAAACATTCTAAAGATTCTTGAGTAAGTGAAAGTTAGTTGAGAAGCTTTTTAGTTGGTGAAAGTATCTTGAGAAGCTTCCTAATTAGTAGAAGGAGCTCAAGAAGCTTCCTAATTGGTAGAAGTTATTCAAGAAGCTTCTTAGTTTGATGAAAGCCACTTAAAAAGCGTCCTAGATAAGGATATATATAGGACTTGAGGCTGAAGAATTCTTTAGATTCAACAACACATTTCTTAGAATTCTAGGTCACCTTTCTTAGTGTTGTTCGTATACTCATCTGATTAATTCAAGTTCTTTGTTGATTTCTTCTTGAAATCTTGTCCTAGTTCAAGTCTCTTGCTCTGTATTCTTGTGTCCTTGATAATTTGTCAAGACTACCTTAATCTTTAATATTAGAGTTGGATCTTTCTTGTTAGAGAGTGGATTATTGCTTTGTTAAAAGGTATACTAGTGTTTTAGAGGTTGTGGATTATCTTCCTCTAAATTGATGTTTTCTTCATCATAATATTAAAATTTTGTCCTTCTTGTAAAAGAGTACATCACCCCTCTCCTTAAAGATCATAAAGCATTTAAGAAGTTACAAATTACCTTCTTCTAAACTAATATTTTCTTCTTATAGATTCATTTCTTCTTCCTTTTAGAATGGCTAGAGGTTAAGATATTAGTATCGCCAAATCTTTTGAGTTGAAGTTAGATGCTATTATAAGTGCTCTTACTTCTTAGGGACATAGTCTTAGAACCTTCTAGAAATTAGAACATTCTAGAAGCAAGTCTCTGGAACCTTCTAGAAGTTTCCATTAGCAGTTATTGGAAGTTTCTTGAGAAGCTTCCTAGTTAGTAGAAGTTGCTTGAGAAGCTTTTTAGCTAGTAGAAGTTGCTTGAGAAGCTTCTTAATTCATAGAAGCTGCTTGAGAAGCTTCCTAAGTTGTTGGAAGTTGCTCAAGAAGTTTCTTATTTAGAAGTATATATAGGAGTCGAGGCTGAAGAGTTCTTCAGTCTCGACAACACATCTCTTGGAGCTCTAGCTCACCTCTCTGGTGTTGCTCTTGTACTCATCTGATCAATCTAGTTCTTGCCAGTTCTCTTTGAAATTCTTGTTTAGATTTCCTCTTTGTATTCTGTGTCCGTGACAGTTTGTCGAGACTCCTCTCATCTCAGATATTAGAGCTAGTCCTTCTTGTTAGAGTGTGGATTATCCCTCTTCTTGAAGGTATACTAGTGTTTTAGAGGTTGCGGATTACCCTCCTCTAAACTGATATCTCTCCCATTACAATATTGGAATCTTATTCTTCCTGGAGAGAGTGGATTATCCTTCTTCTTGAAGGATTTTAGACGTTTTAGAGGTTGCGGAGTACCCTCCTCTAAACCAATATTTTCTTCTTCGTAGAATCAATTATTTCTCTCTTTTAGAATGGTTGAAAGTCAAGAGATTAGTATGATTGAAAGTTCGGAATCCAAGTTGGACGCCATTATGAATGCCCTTGCTATGTTATCGCAAAGAACTGCGGAGATTGAAGGAGCGTTTGCAAGACTTCATAATGATGGAGCATCTAGAGTAACACAATCTAGAATGCATCAACCTCAAATTTCTGCACCAGAAGAAACAGCTTTGCCTATATATTGACAAAAACCACTAGTTTGTTGTTAAAATATAAAAATATAAGAATATCTAATAGAAACTTTATTTGTATTATTTTTTCCTTTGATAAAATAAATTAATATTTTTTTAAAGATTTAAGAAGACAATTGAAAATTCTTAAAAATATATATATTTTTAAAAAATATATATACTTTTGTTCAAATGAATCTAAAAATAATATTATTTTTGGAGATATTTTTTTTTGAAATTTTTTGTGAGTATGGATTAATAGAAAATATAAAAATTTGTAAGTAGGATATTTTATTTATTATGCAAGCACATCATTATATTTTTTCATCTTAAAAAATGAATTCTTTTTGTAAAAAAATTAAACATATCTTGTTTTTTTAAAATTTCTTTTTTCAACAAAAATAAGCATCTTGTCTCTCCAAAACTATTGCAACAATTTTTAAATTTTTCTTAGTTTTTGAAATTCATGACATATCTATTATTTATTTTGCCAAAGTCAAAGAGCTGTTTCTTTTATTTCTTGGAAGGAGACTTTGAATCTATCTTTTTAGTAATTCAAAGAAAGGAGAAGAAGGAAGAAGGCTTTTTTCAAGTGTGAGTTCAATTTTTGAACTTTTCTCCTTCTTTTTCATAAGGCTCAATATCTTGCTGCAGTGTATCTAGACCCTTTTTACTCTAAAGCCACTTTTTATTTTTAGAGATTTTTTATTTTTTATTTTTTATTATTTTATTATTTTATTATTTTGTATAAATATCAAATAGAAATTAAGCAAAGCTTCAAACAACTTGATGGAATTGGTTAGAAAAATCATAAATTGGACTAAAAAAAACTTATATTGAACTATATTTGAATAATATCACAAATCTAGTTTATTTCCATATATATTATTTTTTCATCAAGAGAATAAAATAAATAAATAAATAAATAATAAATAACTAGATAGAGAGAAGAAGAAAATGAAGAAAAATGGATGTTTAAGTATGAAGTCAAATGAGGTTTTTAGCCTAATTTGATGTGTATTTTTTTAACATATTAGAATAGCTTTCCACTCCTGTCTTGTATTTGGAAAATAGTATAGAATTGATATAATTTAGTGTATTATATATATATATATATATATATATATATATTTGGAATTACAATAGGTCCTTGGAAACAAAACATATAATTTTGAGCTCATATAAACATATTTTGGTCTTTTGTCAAGGACATGAATTAAAAGAAGATGTATGAATTAGTAAAATCTATATTAAAAAAAAAATCAAAATAGAAATAAAAAAGTATAGGTATTCAAGAAAAAATTAGAATGGCTATTATCAAAGATTAAAAAATATAAAGACTCTTAAACTAAAATTAGAAACAAGAAAAGAATTGACAAGAGTTAAGAAGGCTTTATTCTTGTCTCTATATATACTACCTACCTAAGAGTTACTTCACAACATTCTATAAGACTTTTAATATATGTCCAATTTGTAAGACATGTGTCAAACTTACAAGACAAGTTTCCTATATGTGCTCCATATACTTACCTTATTCTACAAGCTACTAACATATGCAACATGTTGCTAACTTGTTGGCCAAATTTTTAACCTACCAATCACCTTTAAACATGTATAAAGGTGAAATCATATCTATGAAGCTTCTAAGAAGCTATTCTATAAGATATTATCAAATTAATCTATTTTTATTTATTTCTATCTATCTATATTAATTAGATAATTATTAGAATAAATCTTATATTTGTGGCATTATCCCCCCTTCTAAAGATAAATTCCACAAAAAGCAGTGATTATATGTTGAGAAAGTTCAAGATGCGCCAAATTGTATTTGCTACATACTTTGATCTTTGTTTTTTTTAAAGATAGCTGATAGGTCTTCTCATCCATTGATAGTGTTCCATATCAAGGCAAGAGGACCACCTTGATATTTAATTATTATTGAAGCCTTCATAACTTCTTTCAAAGAAAATATTTGAAATACCATCAAGAATAGTTCTTATGTCTAAAAGTATCATTAAACACTAAAAGTCTCTTTTAAGATCGTAATATCAAACACGTTATATTTTGCCATCAATCCAAAAAAGAACATGTTATTTTTAAAGATCTTCATCTCTATTTCATTATCTTGAAGGTTGTGATAGTCGTAATGTCTTATCTGATAAATTAGCAAACAATAGCTCTTGAGCTGAATCTGCTGGTTGTTGATTTTTCATCTCTCTAGCATTAAAAAATTTAAAAGAATAGAAAACAATGATATAAGATAGAATAAAATCTCTATTGAACCTACTTTGTTTTATAGATTTTTTTTTTTTTGACTCTTTATCTTGATTTTAATAGATGTTGTTGATGAAATACATTGACATTTATTGATGTATTTGCTAGATTCCTAGATAGCTCCCATATGCATTTATTAATATTGTATCTATACCAATGTATAAGATATTCAAATTGATTTTGATATTTTCTTGAATCTAAGATCTCTTCCACCTCAAATTTTTCATTATTGTCTACTTCTATAGGAGGCGGTGGTATTTGTCTTCTTCTTTGTATATCCACTATTTTGTATGACTTGAGAAGTGATATGTTGAATACAAGATGGATCTTTATAGATTTTGGTAGGTGTAATTGATAAGCAACTAGATTAATTTATTCACAAATTAGAAATGATTCAAGCCTATAATAATCCAACTTGTTACAAGAATGAATAGTCTTGATATTACGATGAAGTAATCATACTTTATTATCCTTGTGGAATTGAGGTTGCTTCTTGCAATTGATACGTGCATTGATTTTCTATTATTCTTAAACTTCTTTTAATTGTGCCTTCATTCTTACATGTAACTCTGACAATCAATTTATCAAATCTTTTGTCATAGCATTATCAACTTTTGAAAAGCCAAAAGTATCAAGTCATGGATGACAATCATAATTTACAAAGAATGAAGTTTATTGAGTAGAAAAATATATCAAATTATTGTAAGAAAATTCTATCAATGGCAAAAGAATTGTCTAATTAACTTAATGATAGTTGATAGTACATCTCAAATATTGCTCCAAAATTTGATTTACTCATTCCATTTATCTATCAATTTGACGATAAAGAATTAAAGATAATTTTATGTTTACTCTCAATATTTAAAAAAAGATTTTTCAAAATCTTGTTATAAATTTCATCTCTCTATTTAATATAATATTCTTTAGTAATCCATAATAGTGATAGATCTTCTTAAAGAAGAGTTTAATTATTTTTTCACCTATAATAGATTTTGTATATAGTACAAAATGTGCTATCTTTGTGAAACAATCTATAATTATAAATATAGAGTCATATAAACTCGAATTTGAAAGATTTGTGATAAAATCTATAGAAACACAAAATCAAAGTTGTTATGGTATAAGTAATGGTTGAAATAATTGATAAGATTGATGATAAGGAATTTTTGATTTTGAATAGATATCTACAATTGTACAAATTCTTTAAAATCTTTTTACATTTGAAGCCACCAAAAATCTTTTAATATTAATTTTAAAATTTTATTATATCTAAAATGTTATATTGTAGGAAAATTGTAACAAGCTTCAAGAGTATATAGTCATATTTCACCTTCTGAAATATATAAGTGTCATTTAAAATAGAATAGATTATTTTTAAATTCAAACTTAGAAGTATCATGAGACTTAGATGAATTATTTTTAATATCATAAATAAAAGGGTCTACAGACATACTTGACTTGTCTTGCTTGAAAAAAGTTGAATCAACAATCAATGTTGATTTCATTGTTCAAAGATGAAATTGCTCCGACTTCAAGAAGATTGTTCTTTGTTGATTAAAAGCAAAATCTTTTTCTTTTGGTATAAGATAAGAATGTTGAGAAAGTGCATCAGATAGACCTTGTTATTTTTTTGATTAATAAGTGATGATAAACTTAAATCTTGACAAAGACATGTTCCAACAAACTTGAGGATAATTCAATACACGTACTTACATGAAATATTCAAGGTTCTTCTCATTTGTATATATGGTGACTAGATTAGAAGTGCTTTCTAGAAAATGATATTATTCTTAAAAAGAATCTTCAATTATAAGAAATTTTTTATCATGGATTTTGTAGTTGATCTCTATTATTGAAAATTTCTTGAAATAAAAAACTACTAAGTGAAGTTTGTCATTTGCTCCTATTTGTAATAATATCATATTCAAAGCAAAGTCTAATGCATTTGTTTCTATAAAAAATACCTCAAAAAAAAATTGATATAATATAAGATTAGTGCAAAAGAAAAAATAAAAATAAAGACTTGATAATAATTTACAAATTTCAAAAAACATTATACATTCTTAATTGTTTTTGGAATCTTCTAGTCTATAATTTTCCAAGTTTTTTTAAGATCTATCTTAAGACCATCATTTGAAATAATATATTCTAAAAAATCAACTTAAAAAGTATGAAATATATGTATTTTTTTTTTTATCTTGGCATATAATCTTATATCTCTAAATTTTTGTAATACACAACAAATATGTAATTCATGTTCTTTTATATTCTTAGAATAGATTAAATTATTATTTAGATAATAGACAATAAAATTATCTATAAACTCACAAAAAATATTATTTATGAGATATTGAAAAGCAATTGGTGTATTTGTGAATTCAAAAGGCATAACATTATATTTAAAGTGTCCATACCTTGTTCAAAATGTAGTCTTTTGTTCATCTCCTTCTTTGATGTGGACCAAGTTATATGTTCTTTATAGATCTATTTTTGTATAGATCTTAGATTAATTTAATTAATTAAAAAATCCAAATATCAAAGATAGAGGATATGTCAAGGACATGAATTGTAAAGGAATAAAAATATCAATACATTCTTGTATCACTCAAAAGAATAGAAAAGCACTTAAAAATAAAATAATATTAAAATTAGAATGGCTATTGCCAAAGACAAAAAGACTAAAGACTCTTAGAACAAGAGAAAAAATAAAAAAGGCATTCACAAGAATGAAGAAGGTTTCACTCTTGGCTCTATATATACTATCTACCTAAGAGCTATGTGATGACATTTGATAGGACCTCCAAGACATATCTAATTTGTAAGACACATGTCAAATTTATAAGACAAGTTTTTTATATGTGCACCACGTACTAAGCTTATTCCACAAGCTACTAATCTTTGCAACATGTGGCTAACTTATTGGCCAAGTTTTTAATCTATCAATCATCTATAGACATGAATAAAAGTGAAATTACATCTATAAAGCTTTTAAAAAGCTATTCTATAAGATATTATCAATTTAATCTATTTTTATTTACTTCTTCATATCCATGTTATTTAGATAATTATTAGAGTAAATCTTATGTTTGTAATATTATCCTCTCTTTCACACACAAGTTCCATGAAGAGTAGTGATTACATGTTAAGAAACTCCAAGGTGCACCAAATTGTATTTGCTATATATTCTAATCTTTGTTCTTTTTAAAGATAGTTGATAGGTTCTCTTAGCTATCAATAATATTTTATATTAGGGTGTTAGGGACATAATCTTAGAACCTTCTAGAAATTAGAACATTCTAGAAGCAAGTCTCTGGAACCTTCTAGAAGTTTCCATTAGCAGTTATTGGAAGTTTCTTGAGAAGCTTCCTAGTTAGTAGAAGTTGCTTGAGAAGCTTCTTAGCTAGTAGAAGTTGCTTGAGAAGCTTCTTAATTCATGGAAGCTGCTTGAGAAGCTTCCTAAGTTGTTGGAAGTCGCTCAAGAAGTTTCTTATTTAGAAGTATATATAGGAGTCGAGGCTGAAGAGTTCTTCAGTCTCGACAACACATCTCTTGGAGCTCTAGCTCACCTCTCTGGTGTTGCTCTTGTACTCATCTGATCAATCTAGTTCTTGCCAATTCTCTTTGAAATTCTTGTTTAGATTTCCTCTTTGTATTCTGTGTCCGTGACAGTTTGTCGAGACTGCTCTCATCTCAGATATTAGAGCTAGTCCTTCTTGTTAGAGTGTGGATTATCCCTCTTCTTGAAGGTATACTAGTGTTTTAGAGGTTGCGGATTACCCTCCTCTAAACTGATATCTCTCCCATTATAATATTGGAATCTTATTCTTCCTGGAGAGAGTGGATTATCCCTCTTGTTGAAGGATTTTAGACGTTTTAGAGGTTGCGGAGTACCCTCCTCTAAACCAATATTTTCTTCTTCGTAGAATCAATTATTTCTTTCTTTTAGAATGGTTGGAAGTCAAGAGATTAGTATGACTGAAAGTTCGGAGTCCAAGTTGGATGCCATTATGAATGCCCTTGCTATGTTATTGCAAAGAACTGCGGAGATTGAAGGAGCATTTGCAAGACTTCATAATGATGGAGCATCTGGAGTAACACAATCTAGAATGCATCAACCTCAAGTTTCTGCACCAGAAGAAACAGCTTTGCCTATAATTTGACAAAAACCACTAGTTCTACAACGAAAGGAGCCTCGAGTTAGCCTTCCAGATAAGTTTGATGGTACACGCTCCAAGTTTCAAGGTTTTGTCAATCAAATCAAGTTAATAACAATTTTACAATCCGGACGCTATCCAACGGAGGAGTCACGTGTTGGACTGGTTGGAACCCTACTTACGGGGCAGGCTCTATCATGGTTTGCTCCTTTATTCGAGAAGGGATTATCAATTTTGAACAACTTTGAAACTTTTTTGGAAGCGTTTGCGGAAGCATTTGGCGAGAATGACAAGGCTCGATGGGCTACAATAAAGATTCAATCACTACGACAAGGGACACGCTCTGCATCAGTTTATGCATCAAACTTCAGACAATTAGCATGTGACATCAACTGGAATGAAGAAGCATTGACGAGTCAATTTTATTGGGGTTTGAGGGATGATGTGAAGGATTTGCTATTATCTCTTCCTGATCCACGAACGCTCAACGAAGCCATTAGCCAAGCTGTGAAGTGTGACAACCGCCTATTTCAGCGTCGCCAAGACCAACGCTCAAGACAACATGTGACTCGTCACGCCTCAACCATGTCAGCAAGCAGTTTGAATTCACATTCCGAGACAGACGACATGCAAATTGATGCGGTACGTGTCAAATCCCTCACTCCAGAAGAGAAGAAGCGGCGCATGGAGGAAGGACTATGCTTATATTGCGGTGAAGAAGGCCACAAGGTTGGAAATTGCCCCAAGAAGCAGAATCGACGCATTGTCAAGACCAGAGGCACGTTTTTTCAGGAAAACAAAAATGCCCAGCCACAATAGGAACCGTGCGGCTGGACAGTCAAAAATCACAACAACAATCAAGTTCTTCCCTCTCTGCCCAACCTGCCCTTTGTTATACAATCCCTTTGTTTTTTGGTCCTCACAAGCTTAAAACCTTAGCATTACTAGATTCAGGAGTATCCGCTTGTTTCTTAGACGAAGAATATACTAAACATCATAAGATCCCTCTAGTACGGAAATCTAAACCTGTTTACGTAGAAGTCATAGATGGACGACCTTTACTGCCTGGTAGTGTCACTCATGAATCAGAACCTATAGAAATAGCATTTAAGGACCATAGTAGTTATATTATCTTCAACATTATAAAGACTCCGTCAAGTCCTATTATTCTTGGTCTTTCTTGGTTGAAAAAGTATAATCCAACCATAGATTGGAGGTTACGAAAGATAACATTTCCAATAGAACGTTCCGAGAGTAAACCAGTTAGAAGACCCCGAATCAAAAAACCTTTATTTATTGGAGCAAGAGCATTTGTAAGATCGTCCAAGGAAGGTACACCGTTTGTCATTTATGCGACTCCAACCAGCGAAGAGAAGATTTCGACAACAAGTATACCGGAGCAATATAAAGATTTTCAAGATGTGTTTCAAAAGAAGAATGCTGATATGCTACCGGAGCACCGACCATATGATTGTGCCATAGACTTGCAAGAAGGAGCACAACCCCCTTTTGGCCCAATCTACAATTTGTCGCAGACGGAGTTGGCAGAATTGCGGAAGTACATTGATGAGAATCTAGCCAAGAACTTCATTCGCCATTCGAAGTCACCAGCTGGAGCACCAATCTTATTTGTAAAAAAGAAGGATGGCTCGCTACGGATGTGCGTGGACTATCAAGGTCTCAACAAGGTAACAAAGAAGAATCGTTACCCGTTACCCTTGATATCTGGTCTTCTTGAACAACTTGGACGGGCAAAGATCTTTATAAAAATCGATCTAAGAGGAGCCTACAACCTTGTACGAATTAAAAAAGGAGACGAATGGAAGACAGCTTTCCGTACAAGGTATGGCCATTTCGAGTATAATGTCATGCCTTTTGGTCTTACCAATGCTCCGGCAGTTTTTCAACACATGATGAATGACATCTTCCGGGAGCATCTTGATAATTTTGTTGTCATCTATCTGGATGATATTCTGATATTTTCTAAGAACGAAAAAGAGTATGAAAAGCATGTACGTCTTGTCCTTGAAAAATTATGTGAGCGAGGACTCTACGCCAAGTTGGAGAAGTGCTTATTTCACCAAACTGAGATGGAGTTTTTGGGATTCATAGTGACTACAGAAGGCTTGAAAATGGATCCCAAGAAAGTGGAAGCAATCGTGTCATAGGAGGTTCCGAAGACGGTTAGAGACGTACAATGTTTTCTTGGTTTTGCTAACTTCTATCGGATTTTTATTAAGAATTATTCCCAAGTTGCTGCTCCACTCACTCGATTGACGTGTAAGGACAAGCTCAAATGGGGACTCCTAGTAGAGAAAGCATTTCAAGATCTTAAGATGGCGTTTACAACGGCTCCAATCTTGGTCCACCCGGATTTTGCAAAGGCCTTTTATTTGGAAACCGATGCTTCGGATTTTGCTTTGGGAGCCGTACTTTTATAGATGGGTGTTGATGAAAAGCTCCATCCAGTTGCATTCTATTCTCGAAAGTTCTCTGCTACTGAGATCAACTATGAGATCAATGATAAGGAGCTTCTTGCTATAGTGGATTCTTTCCAAGAGTGGCGTCACTTTCTCGAAGGAATGGCACATCCGGTAACCATATATACGGATCACAAGAATTTGGAATATTTCATGTTGGCTCGAATTTTGAATCGGCGTCAAGCTCGGTGGAATATGTTGCTATCCAGATTCGACTTTGTTATCACTTATCGACTTGGAAAGCAACAAGGACTATCTAACGCATTATCGAGGAGATCGTATCTTGCACCAAAGGCTAGAGAGGCAGCGTTTGACCAACAGTGTACGACGCTATTGAAGCTAGAACAATTCTGGCTTCACGTTGCCATTGTACCAATCGAAGCTGACTTCCTCAATCAGGTACGTACCGCGACCATTGAAGATTCAATAGCAGTTGATATCAAGCAACATGCCAATAATGACAAGTTCAAAGTAGAGGGAGCTCTTTTATACTTTGAAGAGCGGTTGTATATTTCGAAAGGACCAGTACGGCTCCGAGTTCTTCAATCTTGTCACGATTTTCCAGCTGCGGTACATTTTGGATTCAACAAGATCTTGGAACTTATTTCTCGAGATTTTTGGTGGCTCCAAATGTGGAAGGATGTGAAAGATTTTGTCCTCACTTGCGACATCTATTCAAGATCTAAAAATCCTCGGCATCGCCCTTACGGACTTTTACAGCCATTGCCAATTCCACGGCGATCATGGTATTCAGTTTCCATGGACTTTATTATAGACCTGCCACCATCGAATTCTTTCGACAGCATTTTTGTTGTAGTAGATCGGCTTACAAAGATGGCGCACTTTGTCCCTTGCAAGAAGACATCGTCAAGTGAAGATACAGCAAGGCTCTTTCTTGATAATGTGTATCGATATCATGGTCTACCAGATGATATCGTGTCGGATCGAGGAACTCAATTCGTATCAAAGTTCTGGAGATCTCTTTTTGAAATATTGAAGGTAGATATCAAGCTTTCTTCAGCTTTCCATCCTCAAACTGACAACCAAACGGAACGGGTGAATCAAGTTTTGGAACAGTATCTAAGATGCAGCATCAACTATCAGCAAGATGATTAGGCCGCATATCTATTGTTAGCCAAGTTTGCATATAACAACACCTTGCACGCGTCAATTCAACAAACACCATTCTTTTCTAACTATAGGTACCATCCGAAGCTTGATTTGTTAAGTCTGTCAACGAATAACAACCCAGCAGCCGCAGGATTTGTGAAGCAGCTATCAGAGCTTCAAACTATGTTAAAGGTGCAATTGCAGTGTGCTCAAGAGTCTTATAAGACATCCGCAGATAAACTTCGAAATCAAGCACCTATTTTCAAAACTGGAGATAAGGTATGGCTACTTCGATGGAATATCAAGACCAAGCAGCCGTGTGATAAGTTGGACTACCGGAGGTTGGGACCATTTGTCATCTTGAAGCAAATCAATCTAGTGGCGTACTGTCTGGAGTTACCAGCTGCTATGAAGGTACATCCAGTCTTTCATGTTTCTTTGTTAGAGATTTATCGAGAATTGTCTTTTCTTGGAAGAGTACAAAGTTTGCCACCTAGTATCAAAATCGAGAACCACGAGGAATACAAGGTAGAAAAGGTGCTAGATTCGCGGCGTAAATGGAAAAAATTGGAGTATTTTGTACATTGGAGAGGCTACGATATCAATGAGCAAACATGGGAGCCGGCCGAAAATCTCGCCAATGCGCCGCAAAAGGTACAAGAGTTTCATCAACAATATCCTCAGAAACCTAAGCCGGTTCGAGGATAACTTCTTTCTAAAGCTTGCTCATCTAGTAACATAAAAGGAGTGGAGAACACTACCAAAATTCATAGTTGATGTAGTTATTTTCTCCAAGATAGAGTAGATCTTTTCTGATAGCCATAGTTTGGTCTTTCGACATGGATAGCCAAGAGATAGATACCATGCCAATCATATCATCTCAACCTACTAGCTCACGAAGGCGACCTCGAGATGAAGAACCACCTGCACCATGACGATGATGGAGGATACCAAGTAACCGATCGCTGGTGATTGTATTTGAAATCGAGCCTACTTACAATGGTCAGCCAGAAGGTGTGTTTGCAGGACAGTTTCATAATGAAGACACAGAAGTTCATGCTTGGTCGGAAGTTGAGGGCGTGGGCCACTACCATTGGCTTCAAGGACCGATGAACCACTTGCCTCGTAAAAGACAATTGGAGTTCATAGCAAACGTTATGCGACAGATCTTCATTTTTTTGCGTTGGTATTGATTGACAACAACATTGCTTCTCGGAGACCTCGAAGCTATAGGAGGGGGTGATGTTAGGGACATAGTCTTAGAACCTTCTAGAAATTAGAACATTCTAGAAGCAAGTCTCTGGAATCTTCTAGAAGTTTTCATTAGCAGTTATTGGAAGTTTCTTGAGAAGCTTCCTAGTTAGTAGAAGTTGCTTGAGAAGCTTCTTAGCTAGTAGAAGTTGCTTGAGAAGCTTACTAATTCATGGAAGCTGCTTGAGAAGCTTCCTAAGTTGTTGGAAGTCGCTCAAGAAGTTTCTTATTTAGAAGTATATATAGGAGTCGAGGCTGAAGAGTTCTTCAATCTCGACAACACATCTCTTGGAGTTCTAGCTCACCTCTCTGATGTTGCTCTTGTACTTATTTGATCAATCTAGTTCTTGCCAATTCTCTTTGAAATTCTTGTTTAGATTTCCTCTTTGTATTCTGTGTCCGTGACATAGGATGGGAGGACCACCTTGATATTTATTTATTATTGAGGTCTTTATAACTTCTTTCAAAGAAAATATTTGGTACCTTATTAAGAGTAGTTTATACTTCTAAAAATATCACCAAATAATAAGAGTCTTTTTTAAGGTCATGATACTAATCATATCTTATCTTACCATCAATTCAAAAAAGAACATGTGGTTCTTGAGGATCTTCATCTCTATTCTATTGTTTTGAAGATTGTGACAACTATAATATTTTGTCTGATAATTCAATAAATGATAGCTCTTATGTTGAATTTATTAATTGTTGATTTTTCATCTTTTTAATACTAAAATTTAAAGAAATAAAAAATAATTATATAAAATAGAATGAAATCTCCATTCAACTTGCTTTGCTTTATTGCAAAGATTTTCTTGTCTCTTCATCTTGGTTTTAATAGATAATATCAATGAAATACATTGACTTTAATTAATGTATTTGTTAGATTCTTCGATGGCTTCCATAAGCATTTGCTAAGATCATATCTATGCCAATATACAAGATATTTCAACCTATTGCCTTGAATTTAAGATTTCTTCTACTTCAATTTTTTTATATTGTTGTCTATTTCTATAAAAAGTGATAGTATTTGTCTTTATATATATATATATATATATATATATATATATATATATATATATATTATCTTATATGATTTAAGTAGAAATGTGTAGAATATAAGATAGATCTTTATAGACTTTGGTAGGATTAATTGATAAGCAACTAGATTGACTTGTTCACAAATCAAAAATGGATCAAGCCTCCAATAATCCAACTTGTCACAAGAACAAATAGTCTTGATATTATGACAAAGTAGCTATATCTTATCATCCACCTAGAATTGAAGTTGTTTCTTACAAAAGATATTTGTATTGGTCTTTTGTTGTTCTTGAGCTTTTTTTAATTGTGTCTTCATTATTACATGTAATTCTAACAATCAATGTGTCAAGTCTTCCATTGCAAGATTGTCAATTTTTAAGAAGTCAAAAGTATCGAGTTATAGATGATAATTATAATTGGTAAAAAAAATTTGTTGAATATAAAAATACGCTGAATTATTATAAAGAAACTCTACCAATGGTAAAAGAATTGTCCAATCATTTTAATGATAATTGATAGTATATCTCAAATATTGCTCCAAAGCTTGATTTATTTATTTTGTTTATCTATCAATTTAAAGGTGGAAGACTAAAGATAATTTTATATCCACCTTCAATATCTTGAAAAGGATTTTCCAAAATTTTGATACAAATTACGTCTCTCTATCTCATATAATATTCTTTAGTAATCTATGATAGCGATAGATGTTGTCAAGGATGAGTTTAACTATTTCTTCACTTATGATAAATTTTGTACATGGTACAAAATGTGCCATCTTTGTAAAATAATCTACAATCACAAATATAGAATTATATGAACTTAAAATTGGTAGATTTGTTACAAAATCCGTAGAAATTATAAAATCAATGATAAGAAGTTTTTGATCTTAAACAAACATCACATGATTGTACAAATTTTTTAACTAACTTTTATATTTGAGGCCTCCAAAAATCTATAATTATTAGTTCTAAAATCTTATTGTATCCATAATGGTATACTATAGGGAAGTTGTAATAAGCTTCAAGAGCATATAGTTGTACTTCTTCTTTTGGAATATATAAACATTCTTCAAATAGAGTAGATTGTTTTTGAATTTGAACTTAGAAGTATCATTGAACTTAGATGAATTATTTTGAATATCATGAATAAAAAGATGTGAAGACATACTTGACTGGACTTATTTAAAAAAAATTGAATCAATAGCCAATATTGGTTTCATTGCTCAAAGATGAAATTATTCTGGCTTCAACAAGATCATTTTGTGTTGATCAAAAGTTGCATCTTTTTCTTTTGGTGTAAGCTAGGAGCATCTAAAAAGAGCATTAGATAAATCCTGTTGTTTTTAAGTCAACAAATAATAATGAATTCGAATCTTGACAAATATATGCTCTAACAAGCCTAGCAATAATTTAAAACATGTGTTGATATAAAATACTCAAGATTCTTATAATCCATATATACAGTGTCTAAATTAAAAGTGCCTTCTAGATAGTGATGCCTTTCTTAAAAAGAATCTATGATTGCAAGAAGTTCTTTGTCATAAATTTTGTAGTTAATTTTGATTGCTAAATTTTTTGAATAAAAAGCTATTGGATAAAATTTTTCATCTACTCCTATTTGTGAAAATATTATACCTAAGATAAAATCCAATGTATTTTTTTCTATAAAAAATACTTTAAAGAAGTTGACATGATACAAGATTACATCAAAAGTAAAAGCTATCTTCAAAGCTTCAAAGGATGCTTCTGTTTCATTAATCTACTTGAATTTTTTTTACAAGTTAAGCATATTAATAGAGCTACAACTTAAAAAAAATTCTTGATAAAAATTCAATAATAATTAATAAATCCCAAAAAATATTATATATCTTTTATTATTTTTGAAATTCTCCAATACATAATTATCTAAATTTTTTAGGATCTATCATTAGATTGTCATTTGAAATGATATATTCTAAAAAGTCAACTTGAGTAGTATGAAATATATATATATATATATATATATATATATATATATATATATATTTTATCTTGGCATATAATCTTGCATCTTTAAGTTTTTGTAATAGACAACGAACATAAAGTTCATATTTTCTTGTGTTCTTAGAGTAGATCAGAATGTTTTCTAAATAAAAAATAATAAAATAATCAAGAAACTTATAAAAAATGCCATTCTTTAGATGTTGAAAAGTAGCTAGTGTATTTGTAAGTCCAAAAGATATGACATTATATTCAAGATGTCCATATCTAATTTAAAATGTAGTCTTCTATTCATCACTTTCTTTGATGCGGACCAAGTTGTATGCTCTTTACAAATCTATTTTTGTATAGATCTTTGTTTGACTAAGTTGATCAAAAAATCCGGAAATCAAAGATAAAGGATACTTATTCTAAATGGTAATGTAGTTAAGTTCTCAATAATCTACACATATCTGCAATGATTTATCTTTTTCTTTACAAATAAGATAGGAGCTTCTATTGGAGACTTTAAATGGTATATGAAGTTTTTAGCTAAGTTTTTTTTTAATATATTTCTTCAATACAGCTAATTTATTTTGTAATAAACTATAAATTGGTCCAAATGGTGGTTGAATTCTCTCTTGAAGATTAATTGAAAAATCATAAGGCCAATGCTCTAAGAAAATATCTATGCTCTTTTTTTCAAAAACATCTTAAAAATCTTGATACTGGCTAAGAATACTACTTATAGTCTTTTTAGCATCAAAAATAGGTGTGGTATATATAACAAAAGATGATCTTTCTTGTGCCGCATATATGAAAGCTTTTATTTCTATTCATAAGAATTTGGATGTATTAAAATTATATATGTCTATTTGACTAATGGATTTTTGTATTAAAATATATAAAAAATGAAGATTATAAGAAGTTCAATTTATTTGAAGATTATATTTTTTTAGTTTATAATAATCTTAAAATAACTAAATTAGAAGAAAATCTAATTATATTAAATATTACTATACTATTATGTCCTTTAGTTGTTATACTAAAAAGAACAATCTCATAGGTAACATCTCTAAAAGATAACAAATGACCATCTATAATTTCTACATGCACGGATTTAATTTTCTTAACTAGAAATATATATATATATTTTTGACAAAATTTTCATCTATGAAACAAGCTAAGGCTCTTGAATCTAATAAGGCAAAGATTTTGTGATTTTTAGGTCCTAAAAACACATCTATTGTAAAATAAGATGAAGGATTTGAGGAGAGAATATAACCTTTACAAGGTATTACACATGATTTCAACCACATGGTCCCTATTGTAGCTGAAATCTTTTATTTTTCGACATATTATCTTCTTTAGCTACCATACTCCTCATTTTGTGATTGTATTGCTTCTTTGGATAATGTTGAGTAATGTGCTTAGCTTCTCCATAATATAAGTACAAATCCTCTTGATGACATTGAATTTTTTTCTATTTGGTAAGAAATTTAAAACGTATCCCATCAATTTGCATAGGTTCTAACTTAGTTAAATAAGTTTCTAAAAACTTAGGAGTTCTAACTTAGTTAAATAAGTTTCTATCATTAATTGATTTGTTCCTCTTCAACTAAATCTATATTCCTAATACTTTTTAAATAATTGATTGTTGCATGCAATGGCTTGAGCAATAAATTATTCTAAAAAGTCTGCTTTTGGCATTGTTAGTAATAAATCTTTGACATTATCTTTCAATCCAAAATAAAATTGATTGATAAGGATTTTGTTTATTCCACTCCACATTGCAAGCAAGGTTTTGAAATTCTACAATATAAATTGTGGTTGATTATGATCTTTATTGTAAAGATAAGAGCTTGATTTCTACTATCCTTTCTTAATTACTTTCTCCAAATGTGGCTATAAACACTTTGAGGAATGAATTTAAATTATAAAAAATTTGTAAATTTTTTTCCATCAAAGATATAAATTAAAAAAAAGTACTTCCAAATAAAAGTGTATCTATGAATCCAACTTGAGTAAATCCATTAAAGTATTAGAAAGGATGTAACTTTAAATATAACTAGATTTTTTGTAAAAATCTTTGAAATTTTGATCTTCTTCCATCAAACTCCTCAAATACTAATCTTTGCCTCCTTTATGCTTGTAGAAGCAAGACTTCCTAGATTTAATTGTGAGGCCGATTTACTTATTTCTCTCAGCTGTACAACTTCTTGACGTAGACTCTAGACTTCTTCTATAGATATAGAAATAGTACGTCCATGATTGGCAAAAATAATTTGTGAAATTTTCACCCTAAGAGTGTTAAGAAGCTCATAAAGATCTATGACAGTTGCAAATCTATTTTCACTTTTATTAAGTATAGCATCTATAATCTTTTTTTTAATTTTAGATAACTTAATAATTCCATAATTTGAATGAAAAAAGGGTAATCTACAACTTCTAATATCAAATAAAAATTTCTACAAAGAAGAATGAACTATTTTCTTTCAAAGAAAAAATCAAGGTTACAAAGTAAAAAATGTTAGTATAAAAGTAGGTAGTCCACAACCTTCAAATGTAACAATAGAGGTGGAATAATCTATTCACTTCTTAAATACAAAATAAGAATAATGAATCTTAACTCTTATCAAACTATCAAGGATATGATCCATAAAAGAACAAAATATTAATATATTCTTGTATCACTCAAAAGAATAAAAAATTGTTCAAAGATGGAATAATATTAAAATTAGAATGGTTATTGTTAAAGACAAGAAGACTAAAGACTTTTGAAACAAAATTAAAAATAAAAAAGGCATTGATAAGAGTGAAAAAGGCTTCATTCTTATCTTTATATATACTATCTATCTAAGAGCTATGTTGTGACATTCTATAGGACCTCAAACACGTGTCCAATTTATAAGATACATTTGAAACTTGCAAGACAAGTTTTCTATATGTGTGCCACATATTTAGCTTATTCCACAAGCTATCAATATGTGTAATATGTGACTATCTTGTTAGCTAAGTTTCTAACCTATTAATCACCTAAAGACATGCATAAAGATAAAATTGCTTCTATGAAGCTTTTAGAAAACTTTTCTATAAGATATTAATAAATTAATCTATTTTTACTTACTTCTATTTATCTATATTATTTAGATAATTATTAAAATAAATCTTATATTCTTGATAAAATATCTATTCTTAATAATAATCTTATTGAGTCCTTCATAATCTACATATATCTATAGTGATCTATCTTTTTTCTTCACAAACAAGATAAAAATTTTTGGTGGAGATTTTGAATGGTATTTGAAATTCTTGGCCAAGTTCTCATCAATATATTTTTTGAATTCAGCCAATTCATTTTGTGATAAATTATAGATTGATCCAAATGGAGGTTGAGTTCTCTCTTTGAGATCAATTCAACAATCATATAGACAATGTTTCAGAAGAATATTTGCATTCTTTTTCTCAAAAACATCTAGATAAACTTGGTATTGGCTTCAAATGCATATTGAAGTCTTTCCACCATCAAAATTGAGTATAATATAAATAGTAAAAGACAATCTTTTTTTTATTATATTTGTTAAATCTTTTGTATCTACAAGTACAAGTTTTGCTGTATTAAACTTATGACTTTTCACTTGATTAATAAGACTCTTATTAATGCTTTGAAAAAAATCAAGTTTATAAAAAATCTAATCTATTTGAGGATTATACTTTTTTAGCTATGATAAACCTAAAATAATTAGATTAGAAGAAGATTTAATCATATTAATGATTACATAATTATTAAAATCATCTATTGTTATATTTATTAGAAAGATTTTATCTATAATATTTTCAAAAGATAATAGATGACCACCTATGACTTCTATATATATATAGGTTTAATTTTCTATATTAAAGATATTTTATAACTTTTAACAAGCTCTTCATCTAAAAAACATATTAAGGCTTTTAAATCTAGGAAGATAGAAGCTTTGCAATTTTTAGGTTCCAAATACACATTTATTATAAAATAAAAAAAAGATTTTGAAAAAAAAATAAGACCTTTATTAGGAGTTATATAAGATTCTAGTTGCACCGTCCCTATTGTAGTTGGATAAATTTATTTTTCAACATATTCTTTTCTTTGACAACCGTACTCCTCATTTTGTAGTTGTATCATTTTTTTGGACAATGTTGAACAATGTGCTTAGGTTCTCTATAATATAAGCATAATTCTTCTTGATAATGATAAGTTTTTTCTTATTCACTAAGACATTTATAATGTATCATATTAATTTGTATGTCTTTTACTTCCAAAAGTATGTATTGAAAAGATGTCAATATTGCCATTATATTATAATAATATTAAGGCTTTTTTTTTGTGATTCTCAAATCAAAACTCAAAAAGCCAATTGTCACACTTCATAACAAAATCAATTGCTTAATTCAATGTTTGAAGATTGGATAAGTTGAGTATCAATTTTTTTACCTCATATTATAATCTATAGAAAAATTAACTAATGAATGCAATATCATTCCACTTAATATTAGTCATTAGTTTTTAAAATTATAAAGCATATAATATCACTAATCGATTATCTTGTTGTAAGATATAGATCTTGTTTATTGTAATATAAATTATATTATATTTTCTATATATAGATTAAAAATCTACTAAAAATACTTCCAAATTATCTAATATTAAATTATGTTGTTAAAAAAAAGATGAAAATTATAATAAAGCAGAATTTGAAAGTAGTATTTTAATAAACTTGACTTGTGATCTTTGAATTGAATAACTTTGAGGTTGAAGTTCAATTACCAATTATATTTGATTAATGAATCTTTGAAGTTTAGATTTTGTACCATCAAATTTCTTAAACAAACTAATTTTTGGTTTTTTGATACTTGAATGATGTTCCATTATAAGTGAAGTAGTATAACTTGGTGTAGACATTGAAGCAACTCCAATCATTTCTATACCTTTACTTCTTATTAATCTTCTTGCTCTTTGTGGTAGTATATTGAATTGATGCATTGTAACTATTAACTCTCTCATTTGCTCTTACATTTGTGTCATTGCGTTGTTTATTTTAACAAGCTCTACCATGATAATATAATAGAAAGAAAAATATCTACTTTTATTACAAAATAAAATATTCAAGAATAAAAAATAAAAAAAATTTCTAAGAACAATATCAATTTAAAAATAGATAATTTATAATTTCTAATATATTTATATCTTATCAAGAGAAAGAGATAATCCATACTTAATAAAAAAAAGACAAAGTTCTAATATTGTATGTACAATCTTGTCAATTTGTCAAGGACACAAATTGAAAGAAGATATATAAATTAGTGAAATCTATGTCAAAGGAAGATGAAAAAATAAAAATAAGAAAGTATATGTATTCAAGAAGAAAGTAGAATAACTATTGCTAAAGATTAAAAAATATAAAGACTCTTGAACTAGACTAAAAGGAAGAAAAGAGTTAATAAGAATAAAAAATACTTCATTCTTATCTCTATATATACTATCTACCTAAGAGTTACTTGGCGGTGTTCTATAAGATCTCTAACACATGTCTAATTTGCAAGACACGTATCAAACTTGCAAGACAAGTTTCCTATATGTGCGCCACATATTTAGCTTGTTCCACAAGCTACTAACATGTACAACACGTGGATAACTTGTTGGCCAAGTTTTTAACCTACCAATCATGTATAAACATATAAAAGTAAAATTATATTTATGAAGCTTCTACAAAGCTTTTTTATAAGATATTATCAAATTAATTTATTTTTATTAACTTCTATCTATCTATATTAATTAAATAATCATTGAAATTAATTTTATATCTATGACATCTTCTTAGTGAATTTTCATATGTTGATTTAGATAATAATTAAAAAAATAACTATTTTTTTTTAAAATTTGGTATATTATAAAAAATAAAAAATAATCTATAGAAATGATTTAAATGCTTCCAAATTCAACCAATTGTTTGTGTTCATATATATACATATATATATATATATGTATATTTTTTTTTATATTTTTTAGATTATTTATCTAATTTTTAATATTGATAAAGTAATAATATTTTAAAAGTTTATTATACAAACTTTTAATGTTATTTTTATGCAAAGGTGATGATTTATTTTAAAGTTTTTTTAAAAAAATTATATTAATATACTAAAAACAACTCTGAGAAACTTTGCACTCCTAAATGATTCAAACACACTACACATCATCTCCTACAATGTGTATAATCCTTGGTGTAAATTTTTTTCAAAGTTAGCACACAAAAAGAAAACCTTTTAGTTTACCTTAAGTCATGTACCTAAAAAGTCACTACATAGAAGAAATGCACCTTCATTTCTTCCATCCAAAAATAAAAAAATACACACATACTCACATATATAGATCTATATGTATATATATATATATATATACACACAAACAAACACATATACATACGAAGGACGTTATAAAATGATAGCAGTTACAACATGGAATCGTTATTATTAAAATGTTTGCTGTTTTTGTAGTCGTCATTCCAGCAATGAATTGCATGTGAAGCCAAAAGATGTGCAGTTTCGTTGAGGCCTGCAACGGCGTGACCCAATTGACTTGTGTACCGCGGGCACCACTGAGAGCTGCAAGCAAAGCGTAGCAACAGAATCTGGCTGGAAAACTGGCTAGTTCCACAGCCTCAGTGATCACTGTCGGGTTTATGGCACTGGGCCATTGATCCATCCGTCCATGGCACACTGTGCTCGGATTACCATGATTTGCAGCAGCAGCAGCAATGGCGTTCAGGATCGCCCTGTTGCTGCTGCTGAAGCAGCAGCAGAACCTTCTTGCAAGCCCCCAGTCAATGTGACGTGCGAGCTAATGTTGCGGAGCCACCAGCTCATCACTGTAGCAACAGTACCCTGTTCCAATCACGAACTGAAGGGCATGACCTGAAGCACATGAGACTGAGTCTTGGGCAGCGTTATGGTTTCAGACACAACACCTTTCCATGCTTCACTGTGACTGCGGGAACCAGTGAGTGTGTATATGGGTTTGGGGTGTGTGTGAGTGTGTCTGTCGCAGGCTAAGGTCGGTATCAGAAGTTTCTGATTTTCCTGAGTCCTGATGCCTCACTCAACTTGGGCACGTACACTGATCCAGGACACAGGCGCCGCGGTGCTGCGAACCCCTCCTGTCAGTTACTGTGAATGGTACTGGCTCACGTACGCAACTGGTCCTCGTGTTTTGAAAAACCTGTTCAGAGGGAGAGTTACTGGCTGATTGTGCTCGGATCCAGATCGCTGTGGATTTAGTATGGCCAACCCTACGTAACATGGTTTAGACCTCGTGTTCTTGGTGTCCACTTTAGAACTGGCTCAATCTGGTGACTGCTCGTCGAATCTGTGTTGGATCGTTTTGTTTTTCGGCAGATAACAGTATCATCAGAACTGGATTCGTATGTGGCTCCCAAGGAACTTTGAAGATTGTGCGAGTTGTTTACGAGTTAACACGAACGCTTAGTTCTAGAGCATCCATCGACTCTGTTGGTAATCACAAAGAAAACAAATTCATGGTAGTAATGGATACAAGTTTCTGATTCTTTCACGATGCTGCAAACACCTACCACAAGTCCTCAGGCGTCGTGGCCACAGGCCATACAATCCGACAGTCAGACATGCATTGAGGGTTAAAATGTGCACCAGCTATTCATTGAGCAAATTGTACTGGGTTCTCAACATCGTTACGTGGAATCCAGTCAATGAACGGCCACGACTTCCTGTACCTCAAACAAAGTGCACATCCCAGACCTTGATCGAAAGGTTGTTCTTAACATGTGCTTCGTAGCAACATCCCATCTTGCTCGGAATCTTGAATCGAAAAAACCACGGTCTAAAGGCAATAGGGGAATTCGGGAATGACCGCTGACCCGAAGCCATGATTTGAGCAGTCTGCTTCGAAAAGCCCTTACGTCGTACACAGGTTCAGTTTCATTGAGGGGACTGCTTGATGTTTGTCGTGGCATCACACCTAGCTGGTTCTACTTTACTGTGCTAACAAGTACCGGAGCCATCTGGAATAAGGTGTGACAACTCCCTCAATTGTCATATCCTGCAACCGCACAGATTCCTTGTCAAGACTGTAAAGCGATTCTTGCGGTCCAGCGAGTCCAGCAAGGGCATGTATCCCACTTCGAAAACCGCAATGTCGACGTCGATGGGGGCACATTTCTAATCTGTACACATACACACACACACTCACACACAGAGTCCGTGTCCTAGAACTGGTCCCGAATACTCTGCTCAGATTCTCCACCGTTACCTCGGCAGCTCTTGGAACTTGGAGGAGCCTCCTCCCCAAGCGAATCCACCCCGCACATTGGCTTCCACGTTGCCCTTTTCTTACACAAACAGACTGCGACTCCCACAAACTGCCAAGCTAGTACAGGATCCAGACTGCAGCTCCTGTGAAGGTAGAAACGACAAGCTTATCTGAAAGGGAAAACTATCCTCCACCAGCAGATGCTTTCCAGCTGAGCTGATCTGCGCCTCCTTTTTTATTCCATGTGCTACCAGCTCCCCTCCACTTTCCACAACACTGCCTCACCCCGGGCTCAGCAAATTCCGGCCTCGTAATCTCCGCCCCGGTCCACACTGCCGTGCCGACAGTGCCGAACCGAGTACCGACACCCACCGACACATAGCAAACCAAGCTATTGTAGTACGAATTGTTGGGCCAGGTTGCATATTATTCTGTCCTGTTAGTGTTTTATGACTCCCTTGGGCCTGATGAGACCTTGTCTGAGTGGTGGATGTGATTTCATGGTGTTGGGTAAAATTACCTCTTTTGAGCAATGGCATCTAAGATTTAGGGTTTCTAGTGTTGGACTGTGTGGAATGTGCGGTTCTGGTTGGGCAAGGCTTCTCCTCTTCCATGGGGTGGATATGAGTAGGTTTGGTTGTGATGTGTTTTCAACTTGTTTTATAAAAATCCCACTTCTCATACTTGGATGTCTCTTAATCCAAGTGGTTTTGTTTGCTTGTAGGGATTTTTCAAGCACATGTTTGGTTTGTGGAAATTGGACTTCAAGTGTATTTGATGGATTTTAGGCCATCCTAATTTTAAAATCATTGTAGGTCATAATAATACTTGAAAACATATAAACAACATATCATTATTTACAATATTTAGTGTAGTTGATAATATTAGATATATCTATCTATATATATATATATATATATATATTTATGGATACTCAAAATATATATATTTATCCACATTAATACAAAATTGTTTGTAAATGAATTAGTACAAATTTTGTACTTATTAATAAAAACTATGAAAATTCAGTTTAATACTTTAAATAAATATACATTTTAATAATATGAATAAATATAAAACTAAATTAAGCAATTATTAGTTTATTTATTACTTAAAATTTAGTATAAAAATACTTTTGGTACTTAAGTGAATCAAACAACCATTTTTTTTAAAGAGTTATAAACATTGAAAAAATAAGCTTATGAAATTGTAGTTAAATTAATATAAAGATAAATATTCAAATATAAAAAATAAACTCAAAATTTTAAATTTTTACATTTGAATATTTTAATTTTTTGAATTTTCATTAAAAATCAGAAATCTTATCAAAGAAATAGAATTCTTTGAATAAATGAACATCTTTATAATGCTTAGTAATAATATTATTTTATATTTTTGTCAATCATTTAATGATATATATACACATATTAGATTATTTTTATATAATATAATATTATTTTTTAACTTAAATTTTTTAATAACATAAAGTTTGACATTAAAATATAAAATTAGAATAATAAATATCAAAAAACATATCCAAATTTAATAGAGGCCAAGCAAAAAAAACTTATATATACATGGATTATTAACAATCAACTTAATACAAGGTTTATTAGTTTTTGGCATGCTTAATAATTTACAACAAAGGTCTAGCTTATCATTGTGCATTATTAAGCATTCAAATTACATTGTATTCAATAGAAGGTGGACATTTTAATAGTGCATCTCAAAAGGTATGTAATAGCTTAATGAATCAAAAGAATAGGTTACAATGTATCTAAAATTGCACTAATATTGTAAAAATAATCTTTTAACTTCCATCTTTAATTTTTCTAAATAAAAAATCAAATTATCTCCAAAAAGTTTGATTAGCAATAATTTTAAAGTAAGAATAAATAGTGGTTTATATTAAACATGCAATATATAATATAACAAATATTGTGTAAAAAATTTAAAATTTTATTTTAATATTTACATGCCAAAATAAAAATATATATAAAAGAATGAAAAAATATATATGGCCTAATTGATGTTCTAAATATATATTTTTTATATATATTTCTATTACTATCTATTATTTATATATAATTTATGGTTTTTAATCTTATAAAGACTAAATTGTGAATGGTATGTACAATATTTTAAAAAAAAAGATATTCTATCATTATTAAAAAGATAGATGGTGGATTTTTTTAAAAAAATTAACATGATTTAATTTAATATCTTATTCTTTTACATTAAAAAAACCAATAGTTGTCACAATCATTATCTATATTTTGAAATCTAATGCAATACTTTCCACACATATTAAAAAAATACATATACTCTTATTTACTACAAAAATAAACTAGCATCAAAAACATTATAAGATGTATTATACTTAGATATCTTAATTCATCTAAAAAAAATAAAAAAAATAAAAAAAAATTGCTATAAAGAATATTATATTAGATGATTTTATAAAATTATAATATGATAACTAAATAATAAATTAATTTTCTGATGCAGAAAGTATTTTTATTATATATTTTAATTAAATATTTAATTTTCTTTTTTTCTAATAAAAATAAGTGTGAATTGAAAAATAAGTAGTGGCATAAATTATTTTTTTTAAAGTATTCCTTATAGCTAAAAGAATTTAAGAATCAAAAAAATAATATTAGATTGTTGACTTGATAAATAATACATACATTATTCTAATACACAAGTCAAACAAAAATAAATGTCAATATAAAAATTGGTTTCACATATTAATCATATTAAATTTTAATTTTTGTTGTAGAAAATTTATACATATTCTTGTAAATATACTAGATCTACTTGTAATAGTAGATTTTATTTAATATAATTTTTTAAAGAGCTCATTATTTAATTTACAAACAATAAAAAAATATCATTATCAAAAATATTTTTTTCTATCATTTCCTTATTTTAAACTACACAAAAATCTTCAAACTACTTAATTAGTAAATGCCAAACTTAATAATTATAAACAAGCATTAAAGTGTTGATTAATCATTATATTAGTATGTTAAAAAAATATTTTAAAGTCTTGGGATTGCTAATTAAATATACATAAGACAATACATTAAACATGTATTATTATAGATTTAGGTTTATTATCTCTCACATTATATACTAATAAAAGATTTTAAATATAATAAATAGAGTGTTATATTTGATGTATATAAGAAAAATAGTAACAGTTTTATTATAAATCATTTGACATTTGTATTCAACAATATAATGCATGATGATTCATATAGCAAAAAAAGGTATGATCATGTAAAAAATAAAACAGACTTATATATTAAAAAAATATATTATCAAAATTCTTTTATATTTATTTTTCTTTTAATATTAATTATATAATTTGAACTTCTTAAAGTTTTATTGATATTTTAAACTACAATATAAAATAGCAATAATGTGATTTTTTATTTTTATAATTATAAAAAAATATCCTTTTTTTTTACATACTTAAGTAATTAACTATAAATAATTATATTAAGAATTATAATTATAATTATACTTAAGTAATTAATTAAAAATAATATTCTAAATTTTAATTATATTTAGAATATTCTTTTCTAAAATATCATATAGCTTATTATTTTTGTTCATAGCTTTAGACTTTGCATATTATAATACATGTGCTTAGAAAATGCTAGCATTCTAATAAATTAGTTGTTGATTTATTAAACATGTAAAATCAACATATAGTTAATAAAAAACTATTTATAAATTTATGTAATAAAATTTGTAAGAATTCAATCGAAGGCTTGATACAACATAAAATTTATTTTGCATATATATGGCATAAAAAATAATTATAAAAATCTCTATATATAGATAATATGTAAGATATTTAATTTTAAGATATTTTATAAGTTAAAATAATTTTTTTACATAATTAGAATTTTAATTTATTTTGATGTGTATATAAAACATATTCAAACATTTAGTTAAGGTTGGATAATCTTTTTTATATTATTATATTTTATGCAATTTTGTTTTGAATTCTAAGATTGTTTCTACTATATTATATTTTATTTGTATGTGATTTTTTATTATTTACATTTTTAGAAATATTAGATATATTTTAAATATATTATAAAAAAATTATATTTAATTTTTCTTATTTAATTTTTTTCTTTTCAATATACATTATAAAATATAAAAACACGTACAATTCATTCTACAATGGTATTTGTCCAAAATAGAAGAGATGTTGCTCGAAAAGATGTGCCGAAGTACAAATTTGAAAGCTTATGAGTCTTTTCACTCTTCTATTGCATTGAATTTAAGCTTTAAAAATTTGAGTTTGGTAAAAAATGTGTATTTAAAGATATCAGTTTGTAGCCCATGAATTTTTAGACTTTATCATCTATATCACCATACCCTAGTAATATAAGACAATTTGTTTACTGTAGGACATTTGTCATGAAATCATCAAAAATTGTGCCATTTATTAAGAAAATAAGAGAATCTTTTTAAACTTATAGTTTACTCTTATAGTTATAAGACAACCATTATGAGATGGAAAATAGTAATTATTGAGCCTTAAATGTAAGGTTGCCTCTCTTGTGTAGCTCTATTTACATTCATATTCTCCACACACATTCATTTGTGTCTTATATTAGACTTAATACAAGACAAGTAAGATAAATTGTGTCCTATATTACTTAATGTAGGACAAGTTTGTCAATATCCTATATTACTAGGACATACATATCACCTAAAGAAGTTTGATTAGATAATGATTCTTTTAATGCAAGTAAGTTTGAATGAGTGGAATAAAATTATTACCTTATTTTAAATAGACCATAAACATATTTGAGTATTAACAAAGTCTAAGCTTGCACCTATATCTTGTTGAATATTTAATAATTATTATATAAGTCAATTCAATTTGTTTTAATTTATTCAAAATTTTATGTCTTTTTAAATTTATATTTAATTAAAGATAATAATACATGTGTCATAACATTTATATCAAAATAAATATAATAGCTTAAAGAATATTTAATATCATGATGAGGACATAAATTTTTTAAAAATAAGATTTAATTATAAATTTGAAAAATTCATTAAATATCTAATACTAATCTAATAATTTGACAATTGATTTTTCTATTTTTTACAACCACATTACTTATATGTCAAGGACAAGAACTCAATCAAAGAAAATAAATATATGAAACTTCTATTCAGAAGTATAACAAAATAGAAGTAAGGAAGTATGTATATTAAAAGAAACTAGAATGGCTATTGCCACAAGACAAGAAAACTATAGACTCTTAAAACTGGACTAGAAGTAAGAAAAGAATTGACAAGAATGAACAAGGCTTCACTCTTATCTCTATTTATACTATCTATCTAAGAGCTACGTGGCGGTATTCTATAGGACCTCCTACACGTGTCTAATTGACAAGACACGTGTCAAATTTGCACAACAAGTTTCTCACATGTGCGCCACGTACTTGGCTTGTTCCGCAAACTATCAACATATGCGACACATGGCTAGCTTGTTCCACAAGCTACCAACATGTGCGCTGTCATATTACGTGTTGTTTGGTTTGGAAATGCATCGGGCACTTAGGTGTAGAATGTAAAGTTGTGTTTATAAAAATACAAGAAACCCTAATAGGTTTTACTCCATATAAGAAGAACACAATCCAAATTTCAATGCAAAAGTATTTAAACTTGATATAAAGTGCTCAAAAACACTCTTATTAGTAATCTCAACTACACATAACTCTAATTGTTCTGTTACCTTCATAATAAAGCAACTTAGATTTTCTTCACAAGTCTTAATCTTGATCAGTGAGCTTTAAAAAGCTATAACTCCTAATTTCACTATCCACTTGATACAAATTTTTTTATACAAACACCACTATAAGTTATCTACATGCTTAAAAATTTTTAGTCCAATCCAACATACAGATTGTAAGATAATGCCAAAATTTTGCACTAGTGTCTCTCGGCCTCATATTCAAAGTTTGATGCAGATAAGCCAACAACAACTTCTCCTTCTTCAACTATTAACTCTAGCTCAAACTTGGCATGTAGCTTGATCTTTGTGTCCTTTAACTCTATGCCAATTTTCACCTTGTTTTGATTGATAGATCTCTAGATATTATAAAATCCCTAAACAACTTCAAACTACCAACTTCTGGTATCTTGTCACACTAATGGGTAAATATCTCTAAGCCACACTATTAGATTGTTACAAGATTTCTTGTACTCTTAGCTCACCTAATCAATCAAACACTATTCAATTTGAAATTATAGATGTTGCACCAATTGCATGAAGCAATGAAAAGTGCTAGCGCTAATTTTCTTACATAAAATCCAAGTTATCAATACAAACCTTGACTTTGAATAACCATTGTTCCATCCTCACAAATCCTATGAAAGAAAAAATTTTGCTTCTAGAATGAATTCAAAATCTTATTCCAAATCCTACTTGCTAATTTCCAAATGTCTTGACCTCCAACCTTTGGTGGTTGTTTTTGTGGTTAGAGGTCTCTTTTAGATCCTATCTCATACCCGGTCAACCCCTGAGTATTAATCCAACTTATTTTAAGGGTATTCAAACTTAATCCTATTCTCAATTCAACCTTGATATCTACCATATTAACTTTTTATCTCTTTTATTGTATTTTTATTAACTTGTGACTTTTTTAAAAGCCGTGAATTGGTTTCTACAACCTAGAAGAAAATTTTAATAAGTAACTTTTATCTCTTAGCTATTAAAACTAGAATTAATCTAAGATGCTTTCATAAATCTTTTTTTAAGTATCTTAAGTTTCTAATGAACCAAGATAACTGAGTATTAAGTAGAATTTATTCTTATTCATACTTTTCACTATATGAACGTATTACAATATGACAACGCTATGTGACTAGCTTATTGACCAAGTTTTTAACCTACCAATCACCTATAGACATGTATAAAGGTGATTCCATGTCTATAAAGCTTCTAAGAAGCTTCTCTATCAGATATTATCAAATCAATTTATTTTACATATTTCTATTGGTCTATAATAATCAAATAATTACTAGAATAAATCTTATGTCCGTGACATTATCCTCCCTTCTAGGGACGAGTTTCGAGAGGAGCGGTGATTACATGTTGTCAAGGACAATAATTGGATGAAATCAAATAAATAAGTGAGACTTCTCTCAAAGAAATAAATATAAAGAAGTATATGTATTAAAAAGAAACTGGAATGGCTAATGCCAAAAGACAAAAAAACTAGAGACTCTTGAACTAGACTGGAAACAAGAAAGGAGTTGACAAGAGTGAAGAAGGCTTCACTCTTATCTCTATTTATACTATCTATCTAAGAGCTAAGTGGCGACGTTCTATAGGACCTCCAACACGTATCCAATTTACAAGACACGTGTCCAAGTTGCAAGACACGTGTCGAACTTGTAGGGCAAGTTTCCTATATGTTCGCCACGTATTTAGCTTGGTCTTCAAGCTACCAACATGTGCGACATGTGGCTAACTTATTGACCAAGTTTCTAATCCAAAAGTCTACTATGGACACTTATAAAGTCAAAGCAGCATCTATGAAGTTTCCAGGAAGTTTCTCTAAAGATATTATGGAATTAACTTGCTTTTATCTTCTTTTATCTAGTTCTATCTGATCATATAGGTAACTATGTATATATTCGTGATATTACCCCCCCTTTAAAGGATGAGTTCCACAAGGAGCGGTGATTACATGTGTAGAAAGTCTAAGATGCGGCAAATAATATTTGCCACATACTCTGATCTTTGTTCTCTTCGAAGATAATTGATGGGTTCTCTCAGCCATCGATAGTGTCCCATTCCAGGGCGAGAAGACCACCCTATTATTTGATCATTGTTGTGACCTTCAAAACTTCCTTCGAATTTCACATCTGGAACACCGTCAGGAATTGTTCCTATCTCCAATAAAATCACCAAACATCGAGAATCTCTTCCAAGGTCGTGATATCAAACACGTTGTATCTCGCCATCTATTCGAGGAAGAACATGTTGTTCTTGAAGATCTTCATCTCGGTTGCGTCGTCTTGAGGGTTGTGACAGTCGCAATGTCTCGTCCGGTAGGTCAGCAAATGAAGGCTCTTGAGTCAAATCCGCTGGTTGTTGATTCTCCATCTCCTTAGCGTCACAAAATACAAAGAAGCTACAAACAAGGATAGAAAGTTGAATGTTATCTTGCCTACATCTTGTTTCTTTTATAGGAAAAGTCTTCATCTTGGTTTCGATGGATGTTGTTGATGAAAGATCTCCACCTTCCTCACTGCATTTGCCAGATTTTTTGCTGGTTCCCATGTGCGCTCACTAATATCGTATCCGTGCCAGTGAACAAGATATTCCAACATATTTCGGCGCCGCCTTGAATCTAAGACTTCTTCTACTTCAAATTCGTCATTATTGTTCACTTCTATAGGAGGAGGTGGCACTTGTCTTCTTTTTGGTATGTTCACTGTCTTATATGGTTCAAGAAGAGACACGTGGAATACATGATGGATCTTCATAGATTCTGGTAGGCGTAATTGATATACAACTGGATTAATTTTTTCAGAAATATGAAAAGATCCAAGCTTACGATAGTCCAACTTGTCACAAAGTTGCGTAGTCTTGATATTGCGAAGAAGTAGCCATATCTTGTCGCCTACGTTGAGTTGTGGTTGTTCCTTTTGATACGCATCACCGTTTATCTTTTGTCGTTCTTGAGCTTCTTTTAATTGTGCCTTCATTGTTGTATGTAGTTCTGACAAATGATTTACCAAGTCTTCCGCCGCAAGATTGTCAACTTTTGAATAGTCAAAAGTATCAAGTCATGGATGGTAACCATAATTGGTAAAGAAAGATGTTTGTTGTGTAGAAAAATGTACTGTATTACTATAAGCAAACTCTGCCAATGGTAAAAGAGTTGTCCAATCATCGTGTTGGTAGTTGATGATACATCTCAAATACTGTTCCAAGACTTGATTTATGCGCTCCGTTTGTCCATCAGTTTGAGGATGGAAAGCTGAAGATAGCTTTATATCTACCTTTAGAATCTTGAAAAGCGTTCTCCAAAATCTCGATACAAACTGAGTTCCCCTATCCGATATAATATCCTTAGGTAATCCATGATAGCGATAGATATTGTCAAGGAAAAGTTTAGCTGTTTCTTTGCCTGTGATAGATTTTTTACATGGTATAAAATGTGCCATCTTAATGAAACGATCTACTATCACGAATATAGAGTCATAAGAACCTGAGTTTGGAAGATCCATGATAAAATCCATAGACACAGAAGACCATGGTTGTTCTAGAATGGATAATGGTTGAAGAAGTCCATAGGGTAGGTGATGAGGAGTTTTTGATCTTGAACAAACATCACATATTTTTACAAAATCTTTGACTCCCTTCCACATTTGAGGCCACCAAAAATCTCTAGATATCAACTCTAGAGTCTTATTGTACCCAAAATGTCCTGCTGCTGGAAAGTCATGACGAGCTTGAAGAACACGTAATCGTGCTTCATCTTCTGGAACATATAAGCGCCCTTCGAAATAGAGTAGATTTTTCTTGAACTCAAACTTCAAAATATCATGAGACTTAGAAGAATTATTCTTAATTTCATGAATAAGAGGATCTGAGGACATACTTAATTGAACTTGCTTGAGAAAAGTTGAATCAGCTAATATTGATTTCAAGCGTCTTAAGATAAAATTGTTCGCTTCAATTTAGCTAAAGATAAGAATGTCTAGAGCGACTGGATGAATTCGCTGGTTTTCCTGGCCGACATGTAATAATGAACTCGATCTTGATAGAGATACGTCTAACGAGCCCGACGATTTATTCAACATGCGGCCGACAGAAATACTGGTTCTTGTGAATCCGCCAGAGCACACAAGGATTGACCAGAAGCCTTCTGACAATCGACGCCTATTCTTGAAAAGAATCCACAATCATGGTAAGTCTTCTTATGGTGGATTTCAGAAGCTGATCTCTGCTGCCGAAAATTTCCTGGAATAGAAAGCTACTGGATGGAGTTTGTCATCTGTTCCCATTTGTGACAATACTGCACCCAAAGCAAAGTCAAATGCGTTTGTTTCCATAAAGAATGCCTTGGAAAAATCAACGCGATACAAGATTGGTGCAGAAGTAAAAGCTATCTTCAAAGCTTCAAATGATGCTTCTGCTTCTTTATTCCACTCGAGCTTGTCCTTACAAGTCAAACGTGTAAGTGGGGCTGCAACTTGAGAGAAGTTCTTGATGAAGATTCGATAGTAATTGGCAAATCCTAAAAAACATTGTACATCCCTTATTGTTTTTGGAATCTTCCAATCCATGATTGTTTGGACTTTCTTAGGATCCATCATGAGGCCATCATTTGAGATGATATATCCTAAGAAGTCAACTTGAGTAGTGTGAAATACACACTTTTCCATCTTGGCATACAATCATGTTTCTCTGAGTTTTTGTAAGACATGATGAACATGTGTTTTGTGCTCTTCTACATTCTTAGAGTAGATTAAAATGTCGTCTAGGTAGCAGACAACAAAATCATCTAAGAATTCATGAAAAACATTGTTCATGAGATGTTGGAAAACAGCTGGTGCATTTGTGAGTCCAAAAGGCATAACATTATATTCGAAATGTCCATACCTTGTTCGAAATGTAGTTTTCCATTCATCTCCTTCTTTAATACGAACCAAGTTGTATGCTCCTCGTAGATCTATTTTTGTATAGATCTTAGTTTGATTCAGTTGATCAAGAAGTCCAGAGATTAAAGATAGTGGGTACGTTGTCGTGTAGTAATACGACTACTAGGTGAAAGAGGGGAGGAATGATTATATTATAGAAGAGCTCAAATGAAAATATTTGAGAAAATTATCTTAGAAAAATAGATAATAGACAAGGAGGTAGTAAAAATTAAAAAGTGCTAATGCTGCCTTTTATAAAAGGGATTTCTACTTACTTTGTAAAGCCATAAAAATGGTAAAACAAAGTAGATTAGAAAAATAATTGGTATAGGTATGTTAAATAAGAAGTTAAGAGTAGGTTTTAGAGAAATTTACCTCAAAACTACAAGAGTTGATATCCGGAGAGGGCCGGTTAAGAACCTGGGTCGAAACCAGACCCCAGGGCACAAAACCGCGTGCCGACGGCGAATGGAGAGTCTTTTTGCAGATCGGAGATTGGGGTTAGGGAGTGAACTTGAAGGGTTTTTATATAGGAGTTGATTTTGAGTGATTTGGAGAAAAAACGACTTTGTAATAGCTTTGCAAAGTCAGGGTTTATTTTGGCTACTTGAGATTTTTTGAAATAAATTAGGGTTGATGGTTTAGGCAATTCCAGAAGCTTTGCAGCAGATCTACGGCTGGAAATTTGTGGGTTTTTGGGTATTGTTGTTGTCAATGTGTGCTGTGAATTTGAGATTGATCTAACGGTTTGATCAAAGGTTATTGAAATTTATGTGAGTTGGGGTCTCAGGAATTGGGTTTTAAAGTTGAACGGTGCAAATAGGAGGTTTAGGCACTGGAATATTGGCGTGAAGATTGGAGAAGGAGGCCGGCTGATAACCGAGCAAATTTGTAAGTTTTTCTTCTTCTTGGTAAGTTGGATCTTCTTCAAACTTGGTGTGTGTGTTTTTAACTTAATTGTTAAGGTGTATGAAATATTTCAATCAAGATCAACGGTTTGTTTGGTAGTTATTGTGGTTCTAAAATTGCCTTAGAAATTGCTTAGGGTTTGACTTAGGGTTTGATTAGGGTTTGACTAGGGATTGACTTAGGGTTTCATTAGGGTTAGGATTTCATTAGGGTTTGACTTAGGGTTTGATTAGGGTTTGACTAGGGTTTGATTAGGGTTTGACTAGGGTTTGACTTAGGGTTTGATTAGGGTTTGACTAAGATTTGACCAAGATTTGAATTAGGGTTTGATTAGGGTTAGGGTTTGATTAGGGTTTGACTTAGGGTTTGATTAGGGTTTGACTAGGATTTGACTTAGGGTTTGATCAGGGTTTGACTTAGGGTTTGACTAGGGTTTGATCAGGGTTTGACTTAGGGTTTGACTTAGGGTTTGACTAAGGTTTGACCAAGGTTTGACTTAGGGTATGACTAAGGTTTGATCAAGGTTTGACTTAGGGATTGACTAGGGTTTGAATAAGATATGATTTAGGGTTTTAAGATTCTATTTTTAGTATTTTCTAAATTTAGTATTTTATATATTATTTTCTATTATGATTATTATATGACTCATTTATTCTTCTTTTATAATTTCTTTAAGATTGAATCAAGCTCAAAAATATTGTTAAGGTTTAATAGAAGTTATTTAAGATTCTATTAGAATTGTTAGGATTTTGTTGTGGCGTATTTCCTTTTTATCATCCACAGCCAGGTGCCCGGAGCATTCTCAAGCAAGACTTCACGTATTACGACATAATTTGGTGAACCCGACGTGAAAAGCTTGAGGTGGAAGATTTTTAGAAAATTTTGGATTTATTTGACTTATGGAGAAAGAAGGCAAGAGAGTTGACGGAAGAATTATGGATGGTGCTTCAATTGGAATAAAAGCTTGAGGTGAAAGCTTATTGGGATTTTTTTGATTTATTTGACTTATAAAGAAGGAAGGCAAGAGAGTTGAAGGAAGATTTATGGATGATGCTTCAATTGGAGTAAAAGCTTGAGGTGGAAGGTTATTGGGATTTTGTTGGATTTATTTGACTTATGGATATGGAAGGCAAGAGAATTGAAGAAGGAATTATGGATGGTGCATCAATTGGAGTTTTTAGTGGAGTTGGAAGTGGAGCAACAAGGGGAGATAGAAAAGGAGGACAAGATGGAAAGAGGGTTGATTTTGAAGCTTTTTAAAAGCTTTGAACTTTGAAAAATATCTTAGGAAAAAAAAAAAAAAAAAAAAAAAAAAATGGCATTTGGAATATCAAGGAGTATCATAGGGTTTTATAGATATTTTGGAGGATTTTGAAGTATCATAAGGTATTTATTAGAATGCTTTCAAAGAAATTTTTGAATATTGTGAATTAAAATGGAAGATGTGTCATCAAGATCTTTGGATGAATTATATATTTTTGATGGAACTATGGATGGTGCTTCTAGTGGAGTTACAAGTGGAGCAACAAGTGGAGGTAGCAAAGGAAGACAAAATGGCAAGAGGATTGATTTTGAAGCTTTTTGAAGCTTTGAGCTTTGGAAAATATCTTAAAAAAACAAAAATGACATTTTAATTATCATGGAGCATTATATGGCTTCATAGACATCTTGGAGCATTTTAAAGTATTATAAGTTATTTATTGGGGCATTTCAAGGGACATTTCAAGGGTTATTCATTGAACATTATAGAACAAAATGGAAGATGTTTTGGATAGGTTGAATACTTTGGATGGGTCAAATGTTGATGAGTATTTTAAGGCTTTTTTTATTTTTATGGAAGAGCAACAAAAGATGCAAGCAATTGAAAGGGATATCACAAAGGCATTGCAAGGAATCATCAACAAATTTGAAAGGTTTGAAGGATGCAACATCACTAAGTTTTTACAAGTTTATACATATGAAATGGAAGCATGCCAAATTGCTGAGGCAAAGATGATTTCAAGCTTCTATTTGGCTATTGAACCTAGGATTCATAAAAAAGTGAAAAGATTACTTGAAGGGGGTGTGGAGACATGGTCAAAATTTCAAGAACTTTTAAAAGATGAATTTATTGATACAAATGAGGATAGGATTACCAAGCAAAAGTTTTTGGATTGGATAAATTTCCAACCAAGCATGCATATGGATCTTTATGAATTTTTGAAAGAATTTGAAAAGAGGTTTTATCAACTCTCATCCTCTGAGAGACAATCATTGGATGTTTTAAAGATAGATTTATTTTTAAATGGTCTTGATGATGCCTTGGGAGACAAGCTTTTTATGCTTCTTATAGATGAATCTACAGAAAGTGGTTGTACCAATAATTGGAAAGAGTTGAAAGAAGCGGTGATTGTTTTAGCAAAGCAACAAAGAACACAAGCTAAAAGAGTTGCAGTATGGCCTAAGAAATCTTCTACTTTGGCTTCTATATCATCTTTATCAATACAAGGGATTAACCTTGAAAAAAGAGAAATAGAAGAGCAAGTGGAGGACTTCAAAGGAGGAGCCAATTCTTTGCAAATGAAAGAAATTGGATCTTATATTGATAGTGGTGAAAGAGAGAACAAAGACTCTATTCATTTTATTAGTATGGAAGGCCAAGATATCCAAAAATTTGAAGGCAATATGGAGCTCAAGGATTTAGACACTAACGACAATGTGGATGAAAGCAATGTCTATTCTACATTGAGTAAGTTTATGCAAGTTGGTGATGGCAATTTCGATGGAATATTTCTTAATGATAAAAAGAGATTTTCAATATTTGAAGGAGGTGAGGATGCTTTACCTAATACTTTGCATTATGTTGAAGAATTCAAGGTTGAGCCTCCAAAAGAGATGGATTATGGATCTATTCAAGGTTCTAATCATGAAGGTTGTATGAATTCATATCATTATGATGTGAAAAGTGGTAGGATTATAGATAAATATGATGATAAAAGTCAAATTACATATTGCTATGAAACCATATAAGGATTGGATGAAAGAAGTTTTGAAATTTTACATCAACATTATGGAGGGGATTATGAAATTACACAAGGTTATGATGTTTTACAAGGATGCATTCAAGAAGAAATGAAGGATGTTTTACAAGGATACATTCAAGAAGAAATGATAGATATTTCACAAAATTATATGGCAAAAGAAGATTATGGAATCAGAAGTAAGGGTATTAAGTCAAAGGCTTTAATCAGGTCAACTGTGAGTACTAATCTTTTGGACCAAAATCAAGGTTATATGGATAATGCAAATGTATTGGGGACACAATTGGATTTTGATAAGAAAAAGATTCATCATGCAGTGTGGAATTCAAAGATTGAAAATCTAAAAATCTTCAAATATAAAGACATTAGAAATGGGTTTAAAGATTACATAGACATCTTAAATGGAGGTTGGAATCAAAAGAACAAGACAAAAGATGCAAGCAAGATATATGTAGCTATGTGGATGAGGTTTCATTTAAGTCTTCTTATTTCAAAATTTGTACCTCGCCAATGGTTTGGTCATGTGCAAAAGAAGATAATTTCAACCTACTTGCACATGTGGAATATATGGAAATATTGGCATTGTTAAAAGAAATAATTGACTATAGAATATTAATATATACGAGAAGATGGACATTAGACTTGCATTAACAACCGCATATAATCTAGAGGGGAGATGGCTTCCTGCTTATTAGAAGAGATGAGGCCATTATTACTTTATCATAGGATGGATATATTTTATTCAAAAATATAAACAATTTTGGAAGAATAGAAAAGAAAATGTCAAAAATATAGAATATGAGTTGAAGAAATGTGGAGTGCTTGATGAAGATGAATTCATATTGGAGATATTTAAAAAAAGTGGTTTTGATGACATCATAGGTGAATTACAATTACTATTGGATTTAAGTTTTGAAAGTAATGATAAGGTAATAAATGTACAATCTAAAGAATTTTATGATGAGGTGAAAGAATATGTTAATAGATATAATGCAAAGTCGAAATTAAAAATAAGACTATTGCCAAGAAAGTTAAACAAGTGGCATTGCCGCTACCATTGGATTATGAGAAAGAGTTGAAAGGACTTACATACAATTGAATTTGAGAGATTCAAGGACATTGAGGTAGCTATAAAGAAGTTGAAAGAAGCAAGAGAAAAAAGCAAGGAGATGGTTTGGGCCTTCTGTTGTCAAACAAGTATATGACAATGGAACATATTTGTTATGAGAACTTGATGGTACAAAATTAAAAATAACTATAGCAAGAAAGCAAATCAAGTTATTTAAACAAAGAGGTGAAGCAATTTGTTTTAATGAAGAACAAAACCTATTAAGAGGTGATAAGATGGAAGAAGAAGAGCAAATTGAAGATCAAGAATTTGACCAAGATGAAGAAAATTTAATATCAATACAATAACAAACTTGGCACATGCCGAAGGATGCACAGGTTCAGGGGGGGTGGATGTCATGTAATAATACGACCACTAGGTGAAAGAGGGAAGGAGTGATTATATTATAGAAGAGCTCAAATGAAAATATTAAAGAAAATTATCTTAGAAAAATAGATAATAGACAAGGAGGTAGTAAAAATTAAAAGGTGCTAATGCTGCCTTTTATAAAAGGCATTTCTACTTACTTTGTAAAGCCATAAATATGGTAAAACAAAGTAGATTAGAAAAATAATTGGTATAGGTATGTTTAATAAGAAGTTAAGAGTAGGTTTTAGAGAAATTTACCTCAAAACCACAAGAGTTGATATCCGG